>NDGN011452371.1:0-16660 GCA_002564285.1 Tympanoctomys barrerae
TAAACAGGTACAAAGTTTCTAGAGTGGGATTGAACCCTGGACAGAAGCGTTCCTAAGGTTGAAACTATGCTAACGAAATAAGAGATGCATGTGTGTTGTATGACAGACAATAGGGTGACTCAATAACATGGCCCCACGGGAGGGAGCGGACAATGTCTGGGACATCCAAGCTACAGAACCAACTCTACATCAAGAAGAATGCTGTCAAGCAACATGGAAGATTTTTAAATTTTTCATGAGAACATATTTACAAAGTTACAGAGTACCATAATCCAACAGAATGATACAAACTACAATTTTAAATAGTATGCTTATGGAATCAAAAGGGTCAAAGGCTGTACGGCTAAGGGTTAGCCACAACCATCTTTGTGTGGTAGGGTTGCTAGGGACTTCAGCTGGTTATTTACTTACACAATGTGGGTTTTGGAAATAATCCATACCTAACTACATAGTCTTTATAGACAGACAAAAAAGCAGCAAGTGGATTTTTCTCGCATGTGTGGGGCTGGGATGGAGCCCACGGCTCGCCCACTCTCAGCACGCATTCTACCACTGCTGCACCTGAGTCATACAAATGGAATTTTCCAGGAAAGGGCACAGCAGTGCTGACACTCTAACCATGCCTCTAGGTAAAGCATCGGTTTAATCTGTAAAACCAGAGCAGGACTGGGGAGTTTCTCTCCTCCCCTCCCTTATGGCCAAAGTGCCACAGCATCAACCTTCACCCCCCACCTAAGAGCCACAGGAGAGAAGCCCAGGTGCAGAGCCCAACCCTGGGCCCCTTCTGGATCCTGGGCCACAGCTCCCAGCCTTTCCATGAGGCTTACATCTCTCCATAGACTTCCAAAGGCTGCCAGGCCCTCTCTCCTTGGGACTCCCTCCCCTGACCTAAGGCTCCAAGATAAAAAGCAGACATGCAAACACACCCAGACTCAGGGAGACTAAATGCAGTAAAGGCCTCGGGTGATGCATTTTTCATAAGGCTGGAAAAACGAAAAGAATCTCAGAAATGTTCATGTGGCAGTGAAATATATGTGTGCACTTTCCACTGGTTATAAATAGTCCCCTTGTTATTGAGGGCACTGTTTGTCCAGCCAGGAAGGAAAAACAGCTGTTAGCAGATGTTGGCAAAATGCAAGCAAAAGGTCCTGTGGGAGGCCTATGTATACCAATGTGGGGTGGGCAAGAGCCAGAGATGCCATCAAGTCCCCCCCCATCTCCCACTTAGCTATGAGTTTATCCCACACCCAGAATGCAAGCTGAGACTTCCACATGGTTACTTCAGGTATACAAAGAAAGATAAATAACTCTCCAGCCTCCTGATCCGTAACGCAAATAAGTAGATGGTCAGGCTGGATTTGAATTTTCAAAGACCAGAGGTCATATGCATTTTCTCTCCTTCTGTATCTTAAAAAAAAAAAAAAAAAAAAAGAAGAGCCTCACAGTGAAACAGCAACACCCTAGGAGCACACTTATAGAGCTGTACTTCCTCCCCAAACCTGCCCGGGGAAGGCGGTTGTTGAGCACCTCCACAGACCACTTCTCTCTACATCCTCCGTTCTCCCCCTTGACCAAGATGGCCACAGCAGCAGAGCCTGGCACCTGCGGCCCCAAGTAAATGGCTCCTTGTCTGCTGTGTAGCCCCAGTACCTGTCTGGGTCCCCTTTGCAGAGTTGCTGCAAAGATGGAGTGAATGAGGACCATCGGGACAGACTCAGGAAATGCCGGCTGCTCTCAAGATTCCCCATGCTCTGAGTCCACAGTGAACACAGCAAACAGACCCTTTCACGCCAGCAGCTTCATCTGCATGTGGGAAGCTACAGCATGGCCCCAGAACCATTGGATGGCCCAACCCTCAGCACAGCGCCCCCTGGGGTGTCACTGCAGAATTCTCATTCCAACTCCAAGGGCTCTGTACACAAACACACGGTTAGAGTGTGGGTTCTGGGCCCAAGGTATGTGGGCTGGGTGAGCACAGGAGGCCCAAATGGATGAGACTTGGGGCTCAAGTCTGATGAGCTGAGAAACACCATGCAAATGACTCACTTTCCTTCTTTAGAACAGTGAATAAGAATATATTTGGCTCTGTATTATTCAACTTTCCCATTGGTGGGATGCAATGCCCAACACAACTTAAAAGAGGAAAGGTTTAATTTGTCTAGTGTTTCAGGGTGTTCTGGTCACCAAGGCAGGAACATTATGGTAGAAGGACATGCAGAGCAAAGATGCTTATCTCAAAGCGGCCAGGAAGCAGAGAGCAAAGGGAAGAACTACGGAGGGAGGTAAACCCTCTAAAGCTACACCGCCCGTGACCCACTCTTCCAATCAGGCCCTACCTAGCAGTACAGTCGGCTAGGAACTGATTCATTCACTGATAAGTGTGGCACCCCACGATCCAATCATCTTCCAAAATCTCCATCGCCAAACACTTGAGACTTTCAGAGAACATTCTAGATCTAAGTCCTACCAGGCCCCTTCTGGCTCCTTAAGCAAATACAATTGTTTTTTGCAGCCAAGTAGCAGGACCTCAATTCACTGCTGCTGCTCCTGCTGTAAGAAGGAAAAGATGCTCCCCAGCTCAAAAGTTACAGCTCTAGGACTGAGGTAGCCTATATACTTGGCATGACCTTGGCACAGACATGCTCAGTGAACAGGGCTACATTTGTGGCTGGCAAGCAAGCAAGGGCTTTCTCCAGCAGGAACAATGAAAAGGGCAGCAGCCCCCAGCATGCACAGATCTAAATGCACAGACACAAGGTGCTGGATCTCAAGCTCCTTGAAGTAAAGACAAGGGGAGTGGTGGGCTACTAGGATGACTCTACCCCAATTGCAATGTCACATGCTCCTGGGTTTGTGGAATGTGAGAAACCATGAAAGAAGTGGCAGTTCAGGTCCTACAAAGTCACACACACGAATACTTCACGTGGTGGTGATGAGGGTGCCACTGCCACCACAGTGGAGACGCCCTGAGCCCGGAGCTGCAGAGCCTGGCTACACCAGTCCTGCCTGTGAACAAAGTTGCAGAGCTGGCCCAAGTGCCAGGCCGAGTACTCTGCACAGTCTACGAAGACCTCTGTGTATGAAGAGTCGTATTGCAGTTACGCAGGTCTGGCTCCTTGATGAGGCACAGGCCCCACGAAGCCATTGTTTCCCCACCTAGAAAATAAAGTCCTGAGCTCAAAGAGAAGTTGTGGGAAGAAAAAAAAAATTGGGCCTAAAGAAGAGCATAGCATCTGGTTCACATGGAACTTGGAATAAGCTCTGGCTATTATCATGGTCAGGGCCATCTGCCAAAGCACGGGCACTCAGCATGTGCCACTCGTGTATTTGGCTAATACACCAAAGCTCTTCCTTAAAGCCTGCTGAGGTTCATTAAGGGTGCACCTCTTGCTTCATTCCGAGTCTGCAGAGCAGGACACAACAGTTACAGACACCAGTAGTAAAACATATGCCCCGTGCACCAGATCTCCTTCTGGTTAGTCATCCAAGTCCACACACAGCGAGCTCAGCAAGAGAGAACATCATGCATTAACAAGCACCAAGTTTTCACTTCTGAAATCAAAAGTGGGACAAAGTATCTGGGGATGCTATTCATGGGCCCCCAGCCACCACCGCATAAGAGGTGGCACCAGACTGTCTCTGCAGCCCTTGGGGATTATAGTGAAAAGTCACTGGGCAGCTCTTTCACAAACAGGCCTTGCTGTCGAGGGGACACTTGAGTACGAAGGAGATAAAAGCAGCCTTCCCTGTTGCCTACCTCTCCTCTCTCTACATTCAGAACTTCCCTATGCCTTGTGGTCTCTTCCTATATTTCAAGAACAGACTTCCCAAGTAAGTCTTGGAAAGGGAAAGAAAGATGTGTATGCAGCTTGGACCTGGGAAGCTGAGGCTTGTCCTGGTGCTACGTGATACTCCACAGTAAGTGGCTACTTCTCCATGTGCAAATCAAACAGCAGATCCATGTGACCTAGCAAAGACAAATGGTCCATGAAAGCTCTTGTTCTGTGTGGTCACAGGCCCTGGCACAAAGGCCTCCCACCAGCTCTCAGCATGGCCAACACCTCCGACAACCAACCACTTTCTCAACAACCCCAGGAACAATGCTGGCACTACCTTGTTGCATGAATCATCAAAGAGCGCAGCTGCCACTCAGGTTGCAGGATCACAGAAGATGGGGGTGCCTTGGGACCGCAGCTTCAGCCACCCTAAGAGACCCTTCCCTGGTCACACAGCCATGCCAAGAACCAGAGGCCCTGAAAGAACTCATCACTAAGCACTGCACTCTGGTGACCTTTGAGGCCCACCTGATCCAGTACTAGATCCTGGAAGGTCCATTGGGGGCAGGTGCTCACTCTACAGCACCCACTACCCACTCCATCATTGCCTGCAGAACACCTGCCCTACCAGGCTTCACAGCAGCAACTAAGCGAGATTCCAGCAGCTGCAAACTGGCCTTCTCATTCTACACCACTTCTGGCACCTCAGTTCTGATGATGCCAAAGCCCACTCCTGCAGCTCTGGGGGATGTTTGCCATCCTCCAACCTACCCCACTGTCCAGTGTCACTCCACGGCCCCTGCATGACTACACCAGGACACCTCCGCATGCTTCCTCCTACCCTCCACACACTGGTTCCCACTGCACACCCTTGGCCAGCACTGGAGTTACTTGCTCTCTCTGTTTGCTTGTGAGGGCCTACTGTATCCTCCCATGTGTCACACAAAGCCAGAGTCCCCGCGGCAGGTCTGCCAGAGGGCTGGGGGCTGTCCTGTGAGCTCTGTCCAGCCCTACATCCCCCTGAGATTTTATTATCTCCACATCATAGATGAAACAAACTGAAGCCAGAGATCTCCAGCCTCCCCGTTATCTGGACTTGAACCAGGAAATCTTGGTTCCAGAACCTCTGTGCTTAATCACTACTCTTACCATGGTGATTGGTAAATTATGGAGTGAGCATTAACCACTGCATGGGGTGGGGCAGGTTGACAGAGCAGAGACTACAGGGGTCTCTACCGCAGCCCCAGAGGCAAAGCCAGTCAAATGCTTGTGGGGTGTTTGACCATCCGACAGGAGGCTACTACACAGGGGTGCCTGACACTTTGAAAGTAAACAACGCTGAACGGCCTTCATCGTTAAGTGCAGGATGGAGAACAGAGCTCCACTCAGAAGATACAGCAGGGTGACTTAATTACACAGGGGAATTAACCTCCTTCCACTTCCTAATTCAGATGCTAGCTTAGCTTACCTGGTAGGCTCAAGAAGCTCTGCCTCCCTGTACAGACTGCTGGATCAGTGTTCTCCTGGCTGAACCTGCACCACTGTATCTGTGTTGTCCCTCTGGACAGGGTTCACAGGGCTGGACTTGGACCACACTGTCCCTGTGCAGTCCCTCTCCACAGGGCTCACTCAGCCCGACCTACACTGCAGGAGCCCCCCAAGGTCTGATCCTTCATGATGGAAATAGTCACCTACTCCCTCTCTTTCAGGGTAAGATTCACCGCCTGGTCCTCCCCATTTTCTGTGCTGACATCCAGAATACCTTGCCCTCTCCTGCTGCCTTACATCCTCTTTGCCAAGCAGTTATGATGCAGATACACAACTAGCAAAGAGGGAAACCGAGTACAATGGTGCCCATGCGTGCACCAACCTCTGCCTGGGGAACCCAAGCAGCGTACACGGCACTGTCTGTCGCAGTGCTGTCAAGTGGGAGGGAGCTCAAGTGGGATCAAGGTAAGAGCAGCTGGAGTATCCCAGGAGAGCAAAGGCCAGATCAACCCAGCGCAGGAGAGAAGTGCAGGAGGGAGCCCTGGGCCTGTAATCACCAGGTCGGAAGTGCCAGGGGGTGGGCACTTGCTGGCGAGTGCTCAGAAGAGGCAAACACCTTCCCCTTGCAGAGTGCTTTACAGTTTATAAACCTCTGTCACAGTCTCTGGCCACTCACATCCAGAGTGTCTGAAACTCCTAGCATTTTACTCACACTATAGATATAGAAATTGAAGGCCTAGTGAGGGCAAGGAACTTGCCAGGATCAGTTCACATCTTCTGCCTCCAAGCCTGTTCCCTGAGAGGCTGAGGGCACAGTGAACCACAGCCAAATCTTAACAGTACAGACCAGCAGACAGGCTCCCTGGATGTCCCTGGGGAAGGGTACAGAGCTCCTGCCTGGTTCTGGAGCACCTTCTGCTTGGGTGGCCACTGTGAGCTGGCATGCCTCACTCAGCCTCAGAAGCCCAGGTAGGTAGCTTGCACCAGCTGAGGCCAGACCCTCTGCCAGCCTGGTCTCCTTACTGAGCAGGTACCCTCGCTGGTTGGCCAGTCTGTCGCAGGACACCTGGCAAAGCAGGACCAGACCAACATCTTTGTCAATGCAGTCTGTGTTCTCAGCTGACCAGGGTGGATACCTCACTACGTGAGCAGAGAGCCCTCACAGCCAGGGTCTGGAGCTGCCTCCCGCAATCTCTGCCTTTCAGGTCCTGCAGCTGGACACCCAGGATAAGGCAATAGCAGCCCTTCCCACCCCTCCCTCTCATTTCACACCTCTCCCTTCCTCCCAAGGAGGCCGACATGTGACTGCTGCACCTGGGCTGCGCAGGGCTAGGGTGCCCCCTCCCATTTCCGTATCTACCTCCTACATAGCTCGCAAAACCTGCTCATGAAACTTCATATTGCTCTCATTTTCAAAGACTCAAGACTCTAGGTTGGGGTGTGTGGCTCAATAGTGACTTCTTACCTGGCATGGCACCTATGTTGCTTTTCCAGCCCCCCAAAAAAGAAAAGTAGTCGCTCCTCCCTCGGGACAGTAGCACTTTACATCACTCTCACACGTTTAATGACTAACTGTGGACTACTCTGACATACTCTGATGCTGTAAGCTATTTCCCTCATCCATTCTGGTGACCTACACTGTCACTTTCCTTTGAAGCTTCCCTAGGCCAACCAGAACCAACCTAGACCACACATGCCTAGTGTTCTCTAAGGAATGACCCTGTGGTTGTTGAAGGTGTGAATACTTTTCCACCTGAGTTTTCAAACTATTGTATTTCTGAATGGTGTCCTGGACCAAAGATGAAATCCTAATGAAGGAATTTCATGAACATCCACTAGCAGGCCTCTCCCAGTTTGCAGGAAAAGTCTTGTGAGCTCCATATCCATCCCTTGAGCAGGACAGGGCCGAGGGGTCTCACTAATGACAGGTAGAGCAGGTTCTGGCTTTTATATTTGGGACATATGGAACTGGCTCATTCGTCCATGCTGTGTTCATTTAGGGTATCAGCCAGCCAGGTCTGTGCAGAATTACGTTAACCCAGCACTTTTCATCTCTGGACCAGGACAATCCTAGCAAACCAGGATGGTGCATGCTGGTCACCCCAGGGTGAGAGGAGATGATGTGTGTCAGTGTGAGGGCCCTTTAAGCATCAGACTGACCATTTACAGGATGTCAGCTCTTATCACCACTGGCTAAAGTTTGGCTGGGAGCACCCACCAGTGGCTCTGTGTATCTCATCATTTCTTGAGACTTATGATGCTCAAGTTGAGAGGCCAGAGATGGATTGTGAAAGCAGTGTGCTTTCAAAGGTGCCTAAACTCTGAGTGCCCAGCCTGGTCTCCACCCCACTGTCAGCACGTTTCGCTAGCTTGCACCTCTACTGCCCAATTTCCAACAAAACCCACCCCAGGAAAGACACCCTGTGCTGAGGCCTTGTGAACAGAGGTGGCATGAGTGGCAAGGTAAGAAAGGAGGGACAGGGGCCAGTGTGGTGAGAAGCCAAGACTAAGATGGGCTGCTCATGCTCTGCCACCTCTGTGACTGGGAGCAAGCCATGAGGTGGGAACCTCAGAGGGCTCGAGCACTAGCATAAAGCAAGCTGGTCTGCAGTCCAGATATGACTCTTGACTGCTCTGGGGCATACTCTTTGGAAGGAGGGACCAGGGAAACTGTAGAATTGCTGGGTCATACGAGTCAGCCATATGGTGCAATGATTACCAATGAATATCATGGTAGGGAAAACAAGGCACCAGCCCAGCAGATCTCAACTATATGGAGTGGAAGGCAGGGGCAGGGATGGCTTCTGAGGGCTGCATTTGAAATGGCTTACTGGGTAGGCACAGTGTAAGGACTGAGAAAGACAGTGCAGGGACCTGGACAGAATCACCAACAGCTCAAACGTTGGCTGCCACAGCAGTGGGCATTCTTGGCAAGACATGCCCCAACTGACTCCCATCTGCTGAGCCCCATCCCACGCTGGCCTCCTATGGGACACCAACATATGTGGCCTTGGCATCCCTTAACTCGGCACATACTGAAAGTGGTTTCATGGCCCACAGTGACGAATAATGCAACAGAAGTATGGAAGTGGCTCATCCAAGGCCACTCAGGTAGAGGGGCAGGACCAGGAACCCAGAACTGTGGGACCCTCACAGATACTTTGCTGGCCTCACTGGAGTTGTCCACCTGAGAAATAGGCATTGTTATGACTGCAGGAAAAGTATTCCCGAGTCTGTAACACAACCTGGAGACCAGGTGTTGATTAAGAATGAGCTCCTGTGCCCACCTCCCTTCCTTCTTTTGGCGCCTACCACTGCTCTAAAAAGCTGTTTCGGAAATCCTCGCGCTGGCCCAGGGCTGCAGGTCCCTAGTGAGGGGTCCATCTTTAAGAAAGTATGTTTTCAGTCATAAAACTGAACTCCGCTTTTAGCAATGTCAACAATTACAACCACTGTCTTTTATTTTCCTGGTCAGCTCAGCATGCAAATGGGAGAGATCATTTGCTCCTGTATCACACACTCATGCCCAGGAAGGGAGCTAAGAAGGCAACCTCACATCCCCAGCACTTCAGGGCCTCAGTGACATCCTCCCAGCTCGCTCTGTCCTTGTCTGCTGAATCACAGTGTTTGCTGGCGATGAAGCCCTGACTTTGAATTGAGAGACAGATGCTTGGTAATTATAAGGTTTCCATCCTACAGCAGGGGATTGGCAAGTAATTGGCTTGTTTTCTAAGGGAGAATTTTAAGCAGCATTTTAAAGAGCCAGGCCAACAGCTTTTGGTGACAGGAAAAATGAAATAGGTCTTTAGAATACCTATCTCCTTCTTGAACCAAAGGATCTGAGAAAGGAAATCACAACTGAGATTCAACACAAGTGGCAACAGGAGGAGGAAGGTCGACATGACGGTCAGACCTGTGCCAGCTCTGCGGCACCCTTCTCTATAAACATTACATCATTTGACAGAAACAAGTGGAGTCTCTTCTCAATGAACTGTCCGATAACTACCATAGTTACACACAAACTCCTTTGCTCGCTGGCATTTTATTTTTATTCTCTAAATCATTCAGGTCATCCCTCGTTCTCTTTCTTGGAGGTGGCTCACTGACACTTCTTGATTTGATAAGAAATCTTTACATAATCACACATTATCTCTTCAAAAAGGGTTACAAATATAGCCCCAATCTCAAACATGCCATCTTGTCCAGCTTTAGACAATGTACGCAAGGCAGGGTGGATCCTTTGGACAAGATGGCCGGGCTGAGAGGATGTGTTCCACCTCACTGTAGGCCTTTTCTCCTCAAGGCATGTACAACCAAGGGGAGCTCAAGGTCCTGACCTGGCAGCTCTACACCAAGACCAAGATTGGCTCCACTACCTGTCCTCTGTGAAAGAGGTACCCATTACCCTGTCTTCAGAGGGATTTTAGAGCATAGAGCTTTTTATGTTTTAATAAATCTTGCAGTCTAGCAGATAAAAGGTTATACTGTAGAGTATCATTTATATACAATTTTAAACTTTCTAAATTGTGAGCAGAGACAGACAAGAGATGTGCCATAAAACTGTTCCTGTTTCTACACAGCCTGACTTATAACCTCATTTCCAAGATCCATTATTTCTGAGCCAACAATAAATTAGGTTCCCTGAGAGCACCTTTCTCCCGTGACCCTGATTCAATTCTGTACAAAAGAGTCAGTGCAGCTCAGATTTAGAATTAGAACAAAGGACAAAACATGGTCCCAAAGGCCTGAGGACTTAAGGGAGGCACTGTTAACTTCCCCCTTGGTACGCTCACTCGGCAGCAGGAGACCCAAGGTGGCCCTCAGGTGAGGCATCTGGATCAAGTGCCAGACAAGGAAGAGTCCCCTTGCTTCTATCCGGCACCTGCCCAGGACCTGCAGGAGAGTAGCTGGCTGCCAGGCTCACAGTTCTCAGTCCCAGCACCAGCAGCTTCGTGGATCACCATCCAACAATAATCCCCAACTGGCTCCTGGGGCCCATCATAGGCCTGACATTGTGTCCTGGAAGACACTGGCAGATTGGTGAGGAGTGGTCCAAGGCCTTGCCACAGCTGAACCAACCAGAAGAGCAGTTATGAGGAAGAAGGGGGCAGCTAGGGAGCCCGTGCTCTGACTCACCACACAGGAGAGCGCCTGTGAGCCACCAGGCCTCCGCTCTGCTGTCCAACACCACAGACAGGACTGTGGGTGGCACTGTCTATCCTGAGCCCAGCAGCCCTGCCAGCCTGTGTCAGCCTCCTTGCTCAATGGGCGGGCAGCCACTGCAGGGCTGAGAAAGGATGAAGGCAATAGCACCCACACACTAATGTACTTCAGACCACTGACTCAGGGTCTCCAATGTGGGGCAAGACAGGTACCCCCAGAGTGCAAATCCTCTGCCCAAGGAGGGTGTGTGGATTTCCAGCAAGGCTGAGACAGGCCATGAGGCCCTGGCAGAGTCTGAGGAAAGACAGCCTGACTCCCTGCTCACAGATACACCCCATCATCTGTTAAGACACAGCTCCCAGGGACAGGCTGCAGGTCAGGTTGAAGGTCTTCTGGGAGGCCCTGGCCAACCCTAAGCCCCTAGAAGAAAAACTGGCAGAGCCCCTAGGACAGGCTCTGTCTGCTGACTCTTTCCTGGGCCTGTCTGAACCTGTTGCCCTGAGAAACCTGGAGGACACTCAGGGAGCTTCCCTCAGGCTCCACATTTCCTGAGGCTTCGTGGAAAACCGCAGCAATGTCAAACCCTTGGGGAGTCTGAAACTGCAGCATTTTCATCACAAAAATGTGCACACTCACACGAACTTCCCATATCATTGGAGAGCTCCTGGGCCTCCCCGGATCTGACCTGAGGACCTACAAGAATTCATGGTCCTGAGGGGCTGCAGGAGAAAAGAGGGCTTCTTACCCCTCAGGCTAAGGGCACAGCACCCAGGTGCTGAGGTTCCAGGAGGGCCCATGATTTTCATGTCCTGCAGACAGTTTTACTGACTCCATAATGTAAAGGGGGGCGGGGCTTGAAAAGTCCATGTAATAAATGTACAAGTACACTCTATAAATTTTAGCTTTGAGCCTGCTGTATTGGAGATCTGGAATGTTCCCCCAAGGCCCATGTGTTAAAGGCTTAACCCCTGGCCTGTGGCACCACTGGGAGCTGGTAGCCCTTCAGGAGTAGGGGCCTATGGGAGGGAGGTCGGTCAGTGGGGGCCTCACTCTGACGGGACCTGGGAGCCCTGGCCTTCCTTCCTTTCCTTCCCAGCTACAACAAGGATACACCCTGCTATGATACTTTGCCTCACATCCCCAGACAACGGAGCCAACAACAGACTAAAATCTCTGGAACTGGGAGGCAGAACAAAGCTTTCATTCTTTATTCCAGGTATTTTACCACAGCAACAAAAACCTGATTCACCCAAGCCAACTGGTCAAGAGTAATCCATACACGCTAAAATATATAAAAACCAATCTGTTTGCAAAAATTTGGGGTACCAACACCAGGGGAGGCCTCACCCCCCTCCTTATAAGTGAGAGATTGGGGTCCAGAGGTAAAGTGACTTACCTCTCATACCTGGGTTGGGGTCCCCCACTTCCCAACCAGGACACCGCAATGCTCCTCCAAAGCATGTCATCTCCCGCTGCAGCAAATGATGTCAACCCACATTTGTCTGATGCTGTACTTATTCTTGGCAATCTCTCCAGTGGGCTTGGAAAAGGTTGTGGGCAGACCAAGGTTGGTATCGCAGCCAGCACAGGTGGGGTTCAGGGCCACCAGCATTTTTAATGCCATCCATCCCCACCTGCCAGCCTCAGGAGCCTGGCTTGCTCCACAGCACAGCTTCTTGGGGTTGGGATGCTTGCAGCATCTGGAAGGGCCACCTCACAGGATGCAGGCTCCATCCAGGACTCAGTGCCAGCTTCCCCACCTCATTCCATGCTGTGAAGCCACACTGACTGGGCAAAGGCCATCAGGAGAGCACCAGGCACTGCCCAGGTCAGTGTGCCAAGTGTGGGGGCAGCAGAGGAGGCTGACAGTCGATGCCTAGAACATCAACACGAGGGCTTAACTGCAACAGTTCAGAGTGGAGGGTCCAAGCCCAGCCCAGACTCACTTGCCTGCTTAGTCATCAGCACTTAGGAAGGATTCAGACATAGCAAATGATATTATAATCTAGCTATTTTCTAGGTTTGCCCCTTCATTCTCTCTCTACGAAAAAATACGAGTCTGTTTCCTCTTGTCAGTAAGAAGGCAACAACGGTTCTGCAGATAGAGAACTTCTTGGCTTTATCACCACAAAATGTACACACCGAAGGGCAGCCTGTACCTGCTGCCCGTGTTGCTGAACTGTGCATCATACTTCACAGCCTAATATAGATGCTTCTTGATACCTTACAGCCTAAGTCACAACATGTATTTGCTCCTTGTGATTTTCCCAGGCCCAAATGTGAGTCTGTGGCTGGTTCCTCATAAAACAAAGCTCCCACCACATTCCTGGTGAAATTAAGAGAGCGTGCTATTTTCAGAGAAATAAGCCTCATCCTCACTATTTCCAGCATCCAAACAAAAGAGGCTTTACAATCACGGAGCAGCCTCCAACATGACGGCTGATCTCCACAATACCACTAGACAAAAAGGAGTCATTCGCCTCTTCTTCTCCAGCTCAGCAGCAGCCTTGGTAGCAGAGGGGCCCAGCGGCCCTGTCTACACAGGTAGCAGACATAGGAGCCTGCTGGGCATCCGCTTATTTTTGTGATAAGGCCAGGAAGAAGATGAAATAAACTTTTTATAGGAAAAGCCTGGCTTGAGGTTTCCTGGGATTACAAAGCTGCTCCAACCAGATGTGCAAATAAAGCCTCACTTCCTTTGATTCTCCTTTTATAAAGGGCCTTTGTGAGCTGCCTGAGCACTGAGCCCCAGCTGGGGTGGGCACCACTGGCCCCTCCCATGTGGGCGGCTGCAAGGCCGTCACCCAAAGGGCAAGCCCTCCAGAATGCCCACAGCCCAACTGCCCATGACTCCTCTCCCTCTATCCGAGGGAAGCAAAACCTGTGGCCAGTAATGAGACAGACGCTTTGATGACAGGCTACCATCCGAGGTTGTTTTACAGAAAGCTTCAGATGTCACTGAATTCCTGAAGCATCAGAGCTCTGTCACTTTATCTCCGCCTCACAGGAGCCCAGGAGGGCAGCTGTCTTTGGAACTTTGGGTCGGCTCCATCGTTTCATCCGGCCTCCACTCAGAGCTGCCTAGAAATGTGCCCTTTGCCAGAGTCTAGATTTCCTGCCTCTAAAGCTTATGTTCATGGCCCTGGCTCTTCCTGGGTCCACATGTCTGGCTGTGGCCAGTGTGTCCCCAGAAGAGATCTGGGAGCTCAGGCCACCCATCCCCCTCAAGGCCCTGAGAGTTGAGTCCAATCAGCCCACAGAGCTGCTTCACAGCCTGGCAAGAGGGATATAAATGCTGAGCAAAGGGAATGACCAACATGAAGGATGGCCTGGCCCGCAGGGCACAGCCCAATGTGGCTAAGACACATTCCAGCTCAGGAACAGGGGTGGGGGAGGCCCCCAGGCAAGCTGCACTCCACAGAGCAGAGCTACCATCATTTCTACCAGCCTCACTGCCCGTATCTTCCAACCAAAGCCCTAACCAAGTGATCCAGGGCAAACACTCCAGAGCAGCATTTGACGATCGGCTTTTCATCACTGAGACAGAATGCCTGGAAGACACAACCTGAGGAAGAAGGGTTTATTTTGCCTCCTTGTTTCAGAGATTTTAGTCCAGGAGCTGCTGGCTCCAAAGCAGAAACATCACAGCAAGAGGTTGTGGCAGGGGAAGGCTGCTCCCCATGTGGCAGCCAGGAAGTAGAGCATGGGGACAAAATGAGAGGAAGGAAAAGAGAAGGCGCTTACCCTTCAAAGGCTCCTGCCAGTGATGCACCTGCGCCACCCACGCCCCACCCCTAATGGGCCGTTTGGCTATGGACACATCAACGAATTAATCCGCTGAGGAGATTAGTGCCCTCAACGCATGACTCTCTGGCAAATGCATCACATTTAAATCATGAGAGCCTCCAACCAGAAAAAGTAACAATCAACACAGCCTGCAGTTCTAGGGCATAATGAGACCAGTTATCCACAATCAAGCAATCCAGTTAACCTCACTCTCTTTGCCCTCATTTTCTGCATTTGAGGTGACATTTTTAAGAAGACAGATAAATCTTTAAAGGACAAGGTAATCTGAGCAAGAGATGGAATTTGAAAGTATCAAGTTCATTTCTGAGAACAATGGTATAAAAATAATTTTAATTACCCCAAGATGTCAGTGCCACCAAAACAGCTCTAGGGTAACATTTTCCTAGACTTCTTCAAGGAGTACACAGGTGTACACATGTACAGATGCAGGCTGACTCTGGGGCAGTGTCTGCACACAGGTATGTGGGCCCCTCTCTGCAGGGCCACCACAACCCAGTTGTACTTCCCTAGCCAGCACTGGGCCCTGGAGAATCCACAGGCCAGCTGCAAGGTTTCCTGCAAGTCTGAAACAGCATTCTGGTCCTGAGCACTCCCAAATGACCAGAACAGATCCAGAAGCAAAGGGCTGGGGCCACATGGCTAAGAACACCCATTGTGCCCCCAGAACCCAGCCAATCCACACGGTACCCTTGTCTCATCACTCATGTCTGTCTCCGTAAACTGCATCAGTTTGCTAGGCCATTCAAACCAAGCACCACAGGCTGGACAACCTAAATAACAGAAATTTATCCTCACAGTCATGGAGGCTCGAAGTCTCGGTCAAGGTATGGGCAGGACTGCATCCTCCTGGAGGCCCTCTCCTTGCCTTCAGAGGCCATCTCCCCTTGTTCTCAACAGTTATCCCCTGATATGTCTGTGTCCTGATCTCCCCTTACTGCCCAGATGCAAATGTGATTGGATTAGGGTCCCTTCTAGTGACTTTGTTTCATCTTAATTACCTCTTTAAAGACCCTGTCTCCAAAGAACATTACATTATGAAGTACTGGAGGTTAGGACTACAGTGCATGAGTTTATGGGGAGTTAACAGATAGGAGGTGATGTTAAGCACAGTAAGATGCTCAAGACAAAGCTAGTAACTTGGGCAGTGCCATCTCCCTGACAGGGCCCACCTGGACTCCCGGCACCCATACCACCACACCTGGGGCTGAAGACTTGCAGCCTTCATATGCTGTGCCCAGGGCTCTATCCCACCTCCCTTGAGACCAGCACTGCCTCACTTAGTAGGATTATGGGCTGGCACACAGTGCCCTGGGCTGCTCATCCACAGAGAAACAGAGCCAAGGTCAAAGTGGGGCCCCAGGACCTCCAGCGGCATTCAGGGCCAGGCACTGGCTTGTAGCTCAGACAACAGGGAGAGACAGACCCAGGAGCCCAGCAGAATCAACAAAATTAAATGGCTCTTTCAAAGTCAGGTCCTGTTACTTAGCAACCTTGACAGGTTACTATGATGCAGGCTGAGCCTCAGGTGCAGTGAGCAAGAGGCATGCATGGGCCAGATTTAGCAAATTAAAAACAGGATGCCTAGTACTATTTGAATCTCAGATTTTAAAAAGCGTATTTTTAATATTCTGCATATATAAGCATGTTTATTTGGATAAACTTGCAAGAGATTGTCTATCTAAAATCGAGATTTTGCTGTAATCTGTCTGGAAACCCCACACAAAAAGAGCCCCCTTTGCTTCCCTAATGCACAGGATGCACTTCTCAGAGCCAGCCAGGCGGAGCAGGTGCTCTTGGTGATGGGGATCATCACAGTGGACCCTGACCAGGCCCCAGCCTGCTCCCAGACCCCTCCCAGCCCAGCAGTCCTCATCTCCTCACTTCATAGTGTGAGGGCAAGTTACCCCACTCAATCCTATATGCTCAGCCAACATGGGTGAGGTTCTCTGGGGCACTGGGCCTGGTTCCCACACAGTGATCACCAGTGCTGCTTCCACCATCCCCCATGAAAGTGGCATGAGCAGCTGGACACATAGGCAAAGCCCAGATGATCTCAGGGAGGAGCCATTGATGGCGTCTTCATTGCTGCTGAACCTAGCTTTCATCAAGATGATGCCCACAGTTAAATCCAACTGCATAACATGTGGGGTAATAAGCTTCTCTTCTGGAGGGTTAACAACCTGGGTTTGCAGACCAAGGATTGGAGGGGTAGAAGGGTTGCAAGGACAGCCAACATTATGACCATAGCCTTTCAGGGTTAGCAAAGACTCAGGACATAGGAGAACCTGTACTGTAATATCATGTAACTCAGTTGTGTCTCAAATTTTCTGATCAAGGAGATCATGGGGCCACAGAGCAACATGATCAATGATGTAGAGTGTGCCTAAGGAGAGTGACATGGAGAAAAAACATTCTCTCAGGCTTTC
>NDGN011452374.1:0-15517 GCA_002564285.1 Tympanoctomys barrerae
AGATGGATGGGGTAAGAACAGGTGGCAACTTAAAAGAACAGACTTCTTTCAGGCATGATAAAAATGCTCTGTGCTTAATTGTTGTAATGACTACACAACTCTGTAAATATACACAAAAAAAACTACCAAATTAACATTAAGTGAGGGTACTATATGGTAAGCAAATTGTAGTTCAATAAAGCTGTTTCCAAAATCCTGGGTAGGGCTAAAGGTATACTTTGCTAGTGTGAGTGAGTCTATATATTCAATCCCCAGAACCATGTGTGTGCACAAGAACACACACACACCGCCAGATACTGTGGCACACACTACAATCCCAGCTACTGGGGAAGCAGACCACAAATTTGAGGCCATTCTGGGCAACAAGACTTAAAGTGGCAGGTGGAACACATCTGTAATCCCAGCACTCAGTAGGCTGAGGCAGGACTGTGTTGAGCTCAAGGTCAGCCTGGACTATACACTGGGATTGTATCTCACAAACCAAACAAAAGTCTTTTTTTTTTTTCTGGCTAAAAGTATACAATATACTATTTTCCAAATTGCACTTCATCTACAATAGGGGTTATTAAACTTTGTCTGTAGAGCCAGACATCCAATATTCTAGGCTGTGCAGGCCAAAAGTTTTCTGTTGCAACTACTTGTCTCTGCCAGTAGCCACAGTATGGCTATGTTTCTATAAATCTTTTTTTGACAAAAATAGGTGGCAGGCAGGACATCTGATGTAAAGAATACCCAATCTTCCTGAGTCCATACCAACACTCCATAAGAAACAAGGGTAACAGTGCTTCTGAGGTGGCAAAGACCACACAATATCTTGTGTAGGTGATAAACAACTTGTGGATGGTGAGCTAAGACTTCTAGACTTGACCTTGGGTGTTTTCATTCATTTAATATGCTGCTTCATCTCAGTACCCCCCTCGAGCAATCAATAGATCTCTGAAAAGATGGTCCAGAGCCTGAAGGCCACAACAGCCTCGCATAGGTCTCCCTGCAGCACCATCTCCCCCTCCAACAACTCAGTGACCCCTTCATACCCTCCTCCCCTTTCAATAGCATTCAATATAGCATTGTCATTCCTAAGAGAGCAAGTTTAATCAGTTTTCCAGGAAAAGTCTTCTTCAAGGACCCACTTCGGGGCTTCCCAGGGCTGTGACAATAGCTCAGTGGTCTGAGCTCCTGCTTAGGCAAGTGCAGAGACCAGGGCTCAAACCCCATGCCATAATGGCCCTGCCCATGGGTGTGCTGAGATGGCTACTTAGTCTGGGCGTGGTGGAGTACAGCTGTAATCCCAGTGATTGGGAGGCTCAAAACAGGAGGATCACTATGAGTCAGAGGTGTGTAGTAAGACCCTGTACCAAATACATTAAAAAAAAAAAAAAAAAAAAAAAGATTTAATCTTCCACCACTCCAAAGACACATAAAAATCTCACAACTGGCTAAGGTCTTTGTAGAGCACAAGGTCTGATGTAGGTATCCCTTTCTCATTCTGCTTCATTCATTCACACACATGCCTAGAGCTTACAGCATAAACTAGAAGTATATTGTGGACAGCAAAGGAATTTTGTAGATTAAGTGTCATCAGGTGAAAAGCAAAGTCATTCACCTACATAAACCCTCTGCTTTTGCCAGGTTGGTGAACCTATGTACCTTTTGCTTGTACTCTCCCCAGGATGCCCCCTCCCTCCCTTCTTCCTCTTTCTCACCTCCCTTCCTCATTTCTTTGAGAGGAGGTCTCACCAAGTTGTTAGGCCGACCTCAAACTTCAAGGCTCAAGTGATCTTCCCACTCCCACCTCTTCCACCCTGGTAGCTGGAACTACATGTGCTCAAATCACACCCATTCTTTCTTCCTTTTTACTGGATCTTCATGCTCTACCTCTAGCACTCTCACTTGGTTCCCTACTGCATCCAATCTCCTTCTCTATTTATATAAAAGTATGGAATTTGCTTTGTCTTGAGCCCTGCCTCACCCACTCTGAACTGCACAGCCAAAAGAATCCTCAGCACGAACACAGAACTTCAATCACTGAAAAAAATGAAGTAGTTATGGGCCCAAGATCACAATCCTCACAGGTCCGTCCAACACCAGATCCCACAGCTGTACTCCTGTTACAATGCCAAATTGCCTGGTGAGTTCTGAATTTTCTAAAGTGGGTAGTGTTATGGCAAGGTCTTTCTCACCTTGCTGTCATTTCTGGACATGCATTTACCTACTATTCATCCTCCTCCCTACTGAATTCTCATTCATCTATCAAGGCCCAAGTTAAAATGCTCTTTTGTCCAAGATCCTTTGTAGATCCTGAACCCCCACAATGGAAATGGATGCTATTTTGTGTGCCTACAGCCTTCTTTGTAATTCCTTTATCACAATATGTATTATTATAAACTATTGTTTGGCCAGGATGTAACCTGCATTTGCCAGTGAATATCATTCAGCTAGGGACCGTATAAATCTTCAAGACCACTATACATTTTGTCCCAGCACAGAAAAACTAACTAAATGGCTGAAAATGTCATTATTTTTTATTCATTGAAGTGAATCTCTTATTCTTACCCTAAAGTCTCTCTCCAGGAGCAATGAAAGAGCCACTAGCGTTTCTGAGGCTTCATCACAGCTATAGGTGGCCAAGGAGGCATGGTGTCAACTCCCACTCAGGAAAGGTTCCAGAGAAGGCAAGAGTGCTGCAAGGTCATTAAGACTGAGTGCTTGGAAACCCGCAGACAGTGCACGAAATGGGAGTTAAAGCCGACCAGGTCTTGTGCTGGGTACTGGGGACACAAAGCAGTAGTTTACCCTCTGTCCTGTGACCTTGGAAATCCCGATCTGGAGCCCGAATTGTTCCTACTGAAAACATGGAAGATACCTGCTTCCCTCGCTGAAAAGAGGAATGCTTTAAGTTTTGAGAAAAGCCGGACAGGCCAAACGCCACTGTACTATGCCCTGACTTCTCCGAGTCCCCTCAGGTCGACCCTGCCCTGGGCTTCACTTTACCACCTACAACCAGCCCTGAAGAACCTCATGGGCCTGAACCCTGCCTTACCCAGTCGGAACGGCACTGCCGAAACCCACTGCTTAGTTCAGCCCAGCTTAGCCTCCGGCCAAAAGGTAACGTGTCCAGGCCTCACCTGTCGGGGGCGCGTAGGCCCGGGCCAGACACTGGGGGACCAGCCCCAGCCTGGCGGAGGCGGTAGGGTCAGCAGGGGGACAATTTAGGAGGCGGCGCCCCCGGTCCCGCAGCCTAAGGCAGCTCCGCCACATCGCGCCGGCGGACCTGGGAGCACGCGCGCGGTGAGAGACCGCAGCACAGGAAGCCGCACGCTCCAGCTGTACGGAAACCTCACAGCGCCACCCCACAGCCTCACGCTCCTCTGGCCGCCGCCATCTTCCTCATGACACCTACGGTGCGCCGTCGCAGCCGTGCACCCCGGCGCACACCCCCAGTCAATCAGCATCACAAATGAGCCTCGCCCCGCCCCTCCACGCCGCGCTCGGCAAGAAGACTACAAATTCCAGAGGCCTTCTCCCGCGCGCCGCCACGAGTTTTCTCCGCTCGCCAATGGGCGGAAGCGCCGCGTGAAACTGATCCCGCCCCCCGGGCGCGCCCGAGCCAATCGGAAGGAGTGGTGTGTATGCGAGGACAAGTGGGGAGGGGGACCCAGCTCAGGACTGGGAGGCCCTTCTCGCAGGTCCCGGGGTCCCGGTGGTGGCCCGAGCGCTAGGTCCGCGGGCAGCGGGCGGGTGGCCGGCCCTCCCGTCCCCACCTCGCGCGTGCGCGCCCCGACGCCTCCCTCCCGGCCACCCTCCGGCTCCCGCGCGGCGGCAGCGGTTCCTCTCCCCCTCCCCCTAGCCCTGGCTCCGGGGGACCCCGCGATGCCGGTCCGCACGGAGTGTCCCCCGCCGGCCGGTGCGTCTGCCGCCTCCGCGGCCTCTCTCATTCCGCCACCGCCTATCAACACCCAGCAGCCCGGCGTGGCCACCAGCCTGCTCTACAGCGGCTCCAAGTTTCGCGGCCACCAGAAGAGCAAGGGGAACTCGTACGACGTAGAGGTGGTGCTGCAGGTGAGCGCCGGGCCGGGCCGGGCCGGGGCCCGAGGGCCTCCTCGCGGCGCTCACGGGCCGAGCCCGCCCTCGGCTCCTCGAGCCCGAAACCGAGGATCAGGCCCTCGCTGCCGAGGCCTCCTGCACCGGCGCCTCCCACCCGGGTCCTGCCCGGCTGGTGTCTCACACTCTCAGAGCCCCAGCCCTGACCTGGCCCTCGGACCTGGAGCTTGCAGTAGCCGGCTCCTGACTAGCCCCGAATACTGTTCCAGAATTGAAACCCCTAACCCGTCCGTCCGTCCGGGATCCGGAAGCTCCCCTCCCCATGACTGGCTGTGCGTTGGCGTGGGCTCATCCACCCCAAGACCTGTCCCCCTTACACCAGTCCTCCCACCTCCTACCAGTCTCTCCCTCTCAGACCTGAAGGACTGTTGGTTTCTCCAGACTCAGGACCCTCCTTATGACCGGGTCCGTTTCACATTCCCAGACCTGAGACATAACCCTACTCTCAGTGACGGGGCCCTCCTCCTCCTGGGGAGACTGATCAGCCTCCTCTAAGATTTAGAAACATACTGCCTCCATTGGTTGAGACACCCTGCCATCCTAACCATCTCTGTCTCTAACTCCCCCTGAAAACCAGATACTTACTTGCACCTTGGGTGCCAGAGTGGAGCTGTTAGTATCCTGCTTCCTGGGTCCCCGCCCCCCAGAACCACCGCGCTTCAAACCTGGTCTAGAAGTCCACATGCCCAGCTGCCTCCACACCAGCCCTCCTGCCCCAGGCTTCTTATACTCCTTTCCCTACACTGTGGCCCACTTGTCCTGGCTGTAAGTCTCCCTGGCCTCTTCCTAGACTTCCTCGCCCTATATCTTCATCTAGCTTACTGGATCTAAGAGTTCTTTCAGTTTGCTTAACTTTTATCTACACAGGCACAGGGCTTCCTCCCAATCTCTGATACCCATATTCTAGGAAATCCAACTTAACCCAGTTTTATTTTGTGTCCATTGACCTCCCCCCGTTTGACCTGGATTTTGGACTACCCGCTGCCAATCTCTGATCAGCTTTATAACTACCTGTTGGGGTCTTTTCCTGTACCTCATTTCTCTCACCCAATGGTAGAACATTTGGCCCTTTTTCCCAGCCAAAAGAGTTGACAGTGAATATTTCTTTTTATCTCCCTTTCCCACCAAACTGTTCCTCAGTTTTTTACCTTCCCTGCCTTTGGACACACTTTCCCCTTCCTTTTGCCTGTTTTTTCTGGCACCACTTCCCCAGAGTTCCTCCAAACACCTGTGTGTATAAAGGGCTTCTGGAAGCTTACAAGTCCTGTGTGGTGCCTCTCTGCTTCCCTATGTAAGGGTGAAATGTACATTGTACTTGTTCATGATCATCTTTTGTCTTTTTTTTTTTAACTTTAAATATTACTCTCTTCTGAACAAGTAGGCCTGCCCTCCCAAAGACGTTGTAAGTGATCTTTTCTTTCTAAGTGGAAAGCAACCCAAGTCTTTTTTTTTTTTTCTCACTGACTTGTGGGGTTTTCTCTCTGGTTTTGATGGGCATCCTTGCTGATCTATGAACTATGAACTATTACATTTATTGCAACCAAAAAATTATGACTGATAGTTCCATCATAACTGGATGATTAACGTGATGATGCTTTTTTGTTTGTTTTTTGCTTCAAATGTGAAAATCTAACAAAGATTAGTTTTGTTTATTTTTCAATTGAACTATTCATAAAATTTCAGAATTGAGATCCCTAGGTCAGTCATGTTTGGAATTATCCTAGGTTTGTACCTGTTCTGATGGAGTAAGGTAGTTAGGTGTTAAAGGGAAGTCTGCCTTGGTTATTGATACTACTCTATTCTGTCATTAGTGTGTTATTTCTGAACTCCAGGTACTAGTCTCCTTGTGAACCAGCAGGAGCAGTGATTGAGTTGTATCACATCTGGTAGGTGTCAGGAAGCCCAGAGCAGAAACCTGGTCAGTGGTGGAAGCCACTTAAGTCTGATTAGGGGAGCAGGAGAGTCTTGGCGAGGAATGCTGCCCTACATCTGGATGGGTGATCTCCTTCTTCGTCATTGCAACTAGTCAGAGGCATATGGATTGCCCCATCGTCTGGTTTTTCAGCTAGGACTAGTTTCTTAGACTCCCTTCTCTTAGATTATTTCTCTTGCCTTTCATAGTGGAGCTTCCTTCCTGCTTTCTTTCTCTCTTTCCTTTTAAGCGTCTTTTTTAAGGTGTAATTCTCATACCATACTGTTTGTTTATTTTTGTGTGTGGTACTGGGGATTGAATGAGCCTTTGCAGTCAGCTGCATCCTCAGCACTTTTTTTTTTCTTTTTTGAGACAGGGTCTCATTAACTTAGTAAACTGCCCAACTTGCTGTCCTACCTCAGTCTCCCAGAGCATAATTTATATATTCAAGATGTACTCCTCAGTAGTTTGTGTTGTAGTTGTAGAATTGTGCATCACCATAGCCCAATTTTAGAACATTTTATCACCCCAAAAAGAAACTTTAATATCCTTTAGCTATTACCCACCTCCAATCCTAGGCAAATGCTAATTTTTTTTTTTTTTCTAATTTAAAATAGCCCAATCTGGCTTTGTCCTTTTGTGACTGGCTTCTTTGACTAGGCATAGCATTTTCAAGATTTATCTATCATTTTTATTGTTGCATTATCTATTGTATGGATATATAGCACTTTATCTATTGATCGGTTCATGGTCCTTTGAGCTTTTTGCCATATTTTGGCTATTTTGATTAATGCTGTGAACATTTGTCTATGTTTGTTTTTGAGATGGGGTCTTTTTGCATTGCTCAGGCTGACCTTGAACTTAAGGTTAAGCTTAAGGTTACCTCAGCTTCCCGAATGCTGGGACTACAAATGCATACCATGCCTAGCTTATGTACAGGTTTTTACATGGATATGCACTTTCACTTTTCTTAGGAAGATAGATACCTAGTAATAGAATTGCTGTGCTACATGGTAACCCAGTGTTCAACATTTCACTCAACTGCAGGTGATTTCTAAAGTGGTTCCTTTGTTTTACATTTCCACCAGCAACATATTAGGGCTCGAGCTTTTCCATAATCTTGCTGTTGTTCATCTTTTGTTTGAAGCCATCTTGGTGGATGTGAAGTAGTGTATTGTTGTAGTTGCTAATTTGAATTTCTCTAGCACATCTTTTCATAATTGCATATTTTCATGTGCTTTTTGACACTTTCTGTTTTGACATTTAAGTATAGTTTCTCAAACCTTTGTGGGGTTTTGACTACCACCTCCCATTACTTTGACTACTCTTTCCCCTTCTGCAACCACGGAAGCCACCAGCAGAATGATCCTTGGGTCCCTGTGAAAGGAATATTAAAAAGATCAGCTGTTGGACACAGCTGTGCTGTGAGACCTCCTTGCTAAATGTTTGCCTTATCTTTCTCATTGAGATGCTGCCCCCTCATTTGCTTAAGGTTGTATATGGTGTATGCATTATGAGTTCACCAGCTATCATCAAACTCACTATGGGCAGGATGTAAGAGATGGTTGAACAGAGGCCAAACAAATTCTGATTCTTGAGTATGTGATAATACATGCAAATTTGAGCCAATTTACAGTCCAATTTTTAATCTTATTAGCAGGTATGCCTGCTACCTGATACCCTTTCTGGGAACTGTGAAACCCCAGACTTCATTGAATTCAGTGAGAATGGCACACATAAAATTTAAGGCCTCAGGTTAGAACTATGTGTCCTTTAATAAAAGTTCTTTGCTGAACCATTTTAGTGTGGGTCAGCTGTTTTCCATACTGTCCACTGCCAAGGTCAGCAGATGAGGACATCTAAAATACTTAGGCAGTTTTTGCATGGAATACCCTCGTCACCAGCACCAAGCTTTATTAGCTTCATGGCAGCCAGATTTCTTTGGTGCTGACATCATCTGACCAAGTTCACAGCTTTTAAGGACTGGCTTGTATTTGATTCACGGTGTAAATGGAGTAGTCGAGTTTCCAAATCCAGTAAATGCCACAAGACCTTTCTAGTTTGCTGAAATGAGACCTCAGTTAACATAAAAATCTGTGTGGTACAGGTACCACTGATTTTTTTTTTTTCTTTAATTCATAGGTTAGTATTCAGAGTTTCCAAGTTCATGACACAGATTCACTTTAACTCATGGACTTGGAAACTGCCTATTTTAGTATGTCAGTAGATTTGGGTGAAAGATACTAGTGAATATGGTTTCATCAGCAAGGAACCATATTTTACATTTCAAAATAGCTTACAAAGTAATTGAACCTATTACCTTATATTACAAGGAATCTAATGGTGAAATGATTCAAGGTTGGTTAGTTAAAGGGCCTGTGATAGTCCTACTTCCTTCCATCTTTCTGGTCTACCATCCTCAGAATTTCCTTGCCTGTTTCTCCTGATTTTCTGATAGCTACATCCAGATACTGTCACTGCTAGAGGAAGGAAAAGAGCCATATCTTCTTTTTATCCCTCTTCAAACACCAGTGATCCTTTCCAGGAGCTTAACATGCATGTTCGTTGGCCAGAACTGGGTCACTTCTCCTAAACCAATGACTCCCAATGAATTGGAGGTCCGTGCTTGCCTAAAATCCATCAAAGTTGACCATATTTTACAAGGCAGGGTAGGTTCCCTGCCAGTGTGGAAAAAGAGAACATTGGTTATAGGCATTGGCAGTTCCTCAGCAACCAATAACTGGCAGCTGCTAAACCTCAATGTCTATTGTGCCTGTTTTCAGCTCCTAACTCTTCACTAAAAAAACACAAGCATCTGTATATGAAATGGACAGAGTGGATATTCACAATATAGTCAGAGTTTGGGTTGGTATTTTGATTCATAAGTAAAATTTATACCACATAAGTCTTCATAAAATGTTATTCTTGGATAGTCTGCTTATTTCATAAAGAAAAAAATGCATGATGCTATTTAGTATAAATAAGAGGGCAGTAGATTTCTTAGACCAGTGATTGAATAGTAGGAAAACAAGTGACCTAGAAACATGTTAAAAGGAAAATCAAGTTTGAGGTGAGAGATAATACTGTGTATACAGGTAGAGGAGAGACCTCATGTCCAACAATGGACAGAGTCTATAAATAAATAGAAGATTTATTTCGAAGACAGTATAAAAAGTGAGGTTTGAGTGGGTTCACTGTTCCAGAAAGGAACTTTAGTCTCAAACTACCCAGTTCAAAGAAGTGGACAGTCCTGGGATCAGTTTATATCATCAAAACAGGCTTATAAACAAAGAGGACTTGTGAAGGTCCAAGGCTGAGAGCTCCTTGGTCTGAGCTGGGTGTACACCGACTACTAGGTCTTCCTGATCCATCCTGGCCTTGAACATTACCTACAGTGCACCCTCAGTGGGCTCAGTCATTTCTAATGATTTGTGTATCTTCTTTTCAGCATGTGGACACAGGGAACTCTTACCTTTGTGGGTACCTGAAGATTAAAGGCCTTACTGAGGTAAGCACATATCACATGAGCCTGAACCAGGAGTGGGTGGTCCACACCACAGTCCCATAGAGTTGAGGACAGGCAATTCCATAATGTTTTAAGCATTATGCTAAAAGCATAAAGCTTGCAGTTTTGATATGACCTCTCAGAAAGCAGCAACATCTATGAAGATTTTCCCCCCTTGGTGTGGAGAGTGGAAAAGAGGCCCTAGGGCCTCTTTCATGCTAAGCATGCACTTTACCACTGAGTTACACCTTTCCCCTTCACGATTCTAAAGAAAAGTGTAATGGGCCCCATTGTGACCAATACTGTTACTTTGGGTGTTAACCCTTCAACAAAATAAAAAATGTAGATAAGAATATGGCCTCCTTACTTATTCTAATTTTAACAGCCTTTAAGATTAGCATCAATTATATAAGAAATTTGTTACACGCTATAGTTCATCAGAACAATGAAAAAATAATTGGTTTCCAACTTGGTGATATATGTAAGATGATTTTCCTTCTTTTGGCCCAACTCTTTAAACCTCAGAACTTCTGAGATTTAAGTGACAAAAAGGAGCATCCTTTTTTTATTTGTGGTAAATAGGAAGAGGAGGGAGGGGGCTGCTGAGCTGTGCTGTGTGAGAGAGAGAGAGAGAATGTCTATCTGTCTGTCTGTCTGTCTGTCTGTCTGTTGCAGCATCCTGTGGCCTTTTATCACTTCTGATATTCTTAATGACCCCAGCAGGATAAGGCTATGCTAGATGGAGCCAAGAGACATTCTCATTCTGCCCCTTATCAAATTTATGACCTTTAATTTCTCTTTATTTTAGTTTCCATCTGTAAATGAGAATTAAATCTGTAAAATAAGAAAAGTGTGCTGTGGTTAGTTGTAATGATGCATATCTGTAATCCCAGGTACTCAAGAGGCTGAGGTAGGAGGATCACAAGTTCAAAGCTGGCATCAGCCACTTAGACCTTGTCTCAAAATTAAAAAAGTATAATGATGATGACAATAATAATAATAATGGAAAGATCCAGGGTCTTGTCCCTACTAGGCAAGTGCTCTACCACCAGGCCACACCCCCAGCCCTCCTACTTTGCTATAGTAGAAGCTAGATTAAGGTTCCTATAAACTTCATTGTTGAGACAGAAGTTATCTTCACCTGTAGAAACATATCTAGTCAGGTAGGATTAGAAAATGATAGCAAAATAAAGGATTCTAACCTTTGGGTTTGTTGTAGGAGAAAACATAGTAAAACAGAATATGCTCAACTCTTAAGGCATCCAAATGCATTTGTTAATGGAGTGCAGAGCATAAACATTTCACTTCATAAGGAAACCAGCAAAATGTGTAACGCATTGGAATGCTAACACTGACTCCAAAGCCTGTCAGTTGGGTTATAGGACGCTGCACAGAAATGGTAAGTAGCATTAGAAATCTTGAGTCATGGGCTGGGGAGATAGCTCCGCGGTCCAAGCACCTGCCTGGCAAGCACAAGGACCCAGGTTCAATCCCCATTACTGCATGCCATGCCAGCCCCGGAACCCCAGGCCCATCATGCCTTGGGGTATGATGGCACACATCTGTAATCCCAGCACTGGGGAGGCTGAGACCAGAGGATCGCTACAAGTCTGAGCTGTGCAGTAAGACCCTGTAACAAATAAATAATTTTTTTTTAAAAAGAAAGAAATCTTAAATCAGTGTGCAGAAATGCCAATGATTGGGAGTCTTTACTAAGGGAACCCCCTCTGAGATATGAATAGCAGTGGGGTTTCCTTGAAGATGATGGGGTAGCCAATGGGATGTCCTGGGCTCCTAACAGAACCAAGGAGACTCTTGCTCCTGTCCTATTCTTGGGGTGCAGATAGAGTGGCCTTTGTATGTACATGTTCTCTCCAGATCTGGTCCACCACAGGCCAACATGGGTTCATTAATGCTGCCCCCAGGCATTTAGTTAAAGCCTAGTGTTTGCTGGGATTCATAAGTCCTGTCCAAGCCTCAGAATAATTAGAATTCTTTTTAAATAACTTTTTAGTAACTTCATTGAGATATAGTTCAATATGATTCACCCAATAAAGTATACAATTCAGTGGTTGGGAAATGTAGTTCAGTGGCAAAGTACTTACCTAGCAAGCAAGAGGCCTTGGGTTCCATCTCCAGCACCAAATATACATAAATAAATAGTATAATTCATTAGTTCTTGGTGTATCCATAGAGTTGTACAACTATTCAATATGATTTAAAGTCATATCTCTAACATACGGTTCTTGTAGATCGTAAAGTTCAGAAAACCAGTATGAATCTGTAAATGAATTTTATATCTATACAGTTTATTTTCTTTGCTGTCTCATTTAGAACTGTTAAACTATCTAGGGGCTGGGAAGATAGCTTGGCAGTGTAAGTGCCTGCCTAGCAAGCACAAGGACCTGGGTTCGATCCCTAGTACCACGTGCTGTGGCATGCCATGCTGGTTACCAAAACTGGGCATGGTGATGCACACCTGTAATCCCAGACTAGGGAGGCTGAGGCAGGAAGATCACTATGAGTCCAAGCTGCATAGTGAGACCCTATACCAAATAATTAACAATTTTTATAAAAGAACTATGAAAATATTAAATATGTAATTTATTTGAATTAAACTGTGAGTTTCAGCATAATAGTTGTCATCCTCACGAGTTCATTGTGCACTATTGAAAATAATTTGCCTCACATTCACAAAGCACAGCTTTAAAGTTTGTGTGCCTTTTAAGCATGAAATTCCAGAATTGTAAGGGATAGGTATTAAATAACACTCTCTTTGTACTATATCTCTAAGCTGGCAGGGAGGTCCTTTCTCAGGAGTTCAACATCTGGCTTGTACCTGGGAGCCCAGCAATGGGGATTCATAGTCAAACCCACCACTGAGTCCTTGGATGGATGTAAAGCTCCATGAAATTGTGCTAGATTTGTTTCAAAACAGGGAGACTGATCACAGTAACCAAACTCACAAGAAACCAGTGTGTAAACATTGGCTTAATGTCACTCTCAAAATGAGATAAATGCCTGTTCTAGAAGTCCCTGTTGACTTATTGGCCAAATAGATATAAATTTCCCAGAGGATAAGTATGCATGAAAAATCAAATAGCCATCATTGGACAGTTTAAGGTGAGCCTGGAATTAGAGGAGCTAGTTGATATCTTCAGTGGCTGAAGTCTATATGTCCCAGTAGACAATGGGCACCAGGGGTGGGAAGTGATAACTGACTAGAGTTCTCTCCTTCTGGTTTGTTTTTCTATTGCCTTTCCTTCTGCTGCCATGTAAATTATCCCCAACTAAGCTTTGTACTGTAATCAAGTACTTAAGTTTCTTGTGCCAGCCCTAAGAAATATTTTATCCTCTTGGTGATTTCTGTGTATGCCAAATCACATTCACTGGACATTTTGTTAATTCTTGGAGTCTGAAGGACCTTCTGATTACCCTGATATACTGCCTAAAATATTTTTGGAGAAAGGTCAGTGTAGTCATTCCTTAGTAAAGCTAATGGTTTAAACCGTAATTATTCTGATTGTATTAGAACCACTTTGTTCTTCTATCCCTTTGGTAGGAGTTCTGAAAAATGATGTAAAGCTTAAAACTCAAGAAAACACATAGCTTCTAGTTTAAAATTTCAAGGGCTGGCGACATAGCTCAGCAGACTAAGCGCTAGTGCACTTAGGCAAGTGCAGGGACTAGGGTTTGATCCCCAGCTCCACAGGCCCTGCCTGCCCCACCCTCCCTTGGGCTTGCTGAGCCTGTGGCTGAGACTGGGCAAGACTGGGTGTGATGGCGCACGCCTGTAATCCCAGCACTGGGAAGGCTGAAAACAGAAGAATCACTGGAGTCCGACCTGCATAGTGAGACTCCTTAGCAAATACATTAAAAAAAAACAACACTAAAATTTTAAGTCAGGTACTAGCTTACATAAAACTTTCTCTTAATATCCTTCTTAAAGACAGATCAGTATAATTTAGTTCATTACTTAAAACTTAGGTTTCAAAAAGGTTTCTCTTATTTCTTCACTCTGTGTATATAAACATCAGTATGAAGAATCTTAACAATACCATTAAGGGGGCCTGTTGATTTAAGGAATATTAGATTTATTATATTTTGAAGTGCATTGTTAAGAAAACAGAACGAGGGGTTGGCAGTATAACTCAGAGATGGTGATATAAAGTAGGCTTCTTGCCAAACATGATGGCACACACCTATAATCCCAGTACTCTGGGATACGAAGCAAGAAGGCTGTAAATTCAAGCCCAGCTTAGGAAATTTAGCAACTTAGTGATTATCTCAAATAATAAATGCATGCATACATACATACATACATACTTAACGTATATATATGACTAAGAATGTAGCTCAGTGCAAAGAGCCTAGGTTTGATCCCTCATACGGAAAAAAAAAAAAAAGTCAATACTAAGCATATACACACTAAAAAAAACCCAGTATCTTTAGTCACCTTAGGCCTGGTGGCAGTGTTTTGTTTCCCACAGCCCTGAAGCCAGAGCATACTGAGGCAGTAGCTCTCAGGCAAGTCTTGAGCTGTGTGCAGGCCAACCTGAGAGCAGTGACAAAGCCATCAGAGTGAATCTATTTTAAATATAATGTGAAATAAGAGGTACTTACATTGGGCTGAGGATAATGGCTCAGTTTACTCACCTAACATCTGTAAGACCCTGAGTACCATTCCCAGGATTTATAATCCTAGCTACCCTAGAGGGTGAGGCAGGAACATCAGAAGTTTGAAGCCAGCTCAGACAACTTAGAATCTGTCTCAAATTAAAATATAAGAAGGGCTGGAGATGTAGCTCAATGATAGAGCACCATGGGTTCCATCTGCAGTTCTAGGGTGGAGGGTGCTTACATAGTCTACAGGAGAAAGTAGGATCTCTGTAGTCCCACGGACTTTGTATTTTCTAGTCCAGTGACTGATACGGTGCTCTTGAAAAACCCAAGGCCTTAGACAAGTGAGGGGTTATTTGGTTGGATGGATGGATGGTTGGTTTTGACAAATTCAAATAAAATGTAGGCTTTTTTTTTTTTAGGATAGAGTTTGCTCTGTAGTTCAGGCTGGCTTGAACTCACTGTGTAAAATAGGCTGGGCTCAAACTTGAAATGATCCTCCTTCCTCCAAGCACTGGTATTATAGGCATGCACCACAACTGGCAAAAGTAAACTTTTTAAAGATGTTAAGGTCTTGGGGGGGGTTGTTTTGTTTTTGTTTTTGTTTTTGTATTTAGTACAGGTTCTAAAGGATTTCGCTACATAGATTGGACTAGCAGTGAGTCTCCTGTTTTCAGGGTTCTAAGCCCTGGGATTACTGGTGTTCACCACCACACCCCGTCTCAAATCATTGTCTCAGTGCTCCCTGGGGGCAGGGTTGGCACAGCATGCCTGGAATTGAACCATAGCCACCAGGCTCTGCCTCAGCAAGCATTTTAGTCCACTGAGCTATCTCACTGGCCCATTAATGTTAAGTTTTTCTCCCATTAATTTTTCTCTTAAGTCTTTGAGGGCCGGGGAGATGGCTCGGTGGAATAAGCGCTTCCCTGGCAAGTACAAGGGCCTGAGTCAATCCCCAGTTCCACCAAAAGCAACAACAACAAAAAAAGTCTTTGGTACCATTTATTGGCACATGAAAAAATAGCAAATAAAATTAGCAGTTTTCAAGTAGCGAATAACATCTTGTTTTTTAAAGCATCATATTTTTTAGTGGCTGAGATTTTACATTGCAGATATGATTTGCATATTTCCCTCACATGAATTGTTCATAATTCATAGGATAGAATTATATATGTCTTAGCACATGCAAGGTATTTCTATACCACCCCCACCAATTTTTTTTTTTTTCCAACCTTGGAAACTTCAAGAATTGGTATAAAAGGAACGGATATAAAGAGGCTGTAGTTTGAAAGCCAGTGAGCTGGTCTGTGGCTTGAGGGAGACTTAGCTGTCAACATTGTGGTTTGAGGGTATCCTTGGGTATTCTCCTTAAAAAGTAC
>NDGN011452381.1:0-10479 GCA_002564285.1 Tympanoctomys barrerae
TTCCCTGGCAAGCGCAAGGGCCTGAGTTCAATCCCTGGTTCTGAAAAAAAAAAAAAAAAAAATCAATTTTAAGAATTTAACATGTTTTCTAGAGGATTGAAACCACAAACAGGGAAATAAAGATAAATTTAAGAAATTATTTACATACTATATTATTTATTAAATTATTGACCATATGGCTGGAGGGATAGCTTGGCGGTCCAAGTGCCTTCCTGGCAGGCACAAGGACCTGGGTTTGATCTTTGGTGCTCCCGTCTGCCCCACGCCTGCAATTCCAGCACGGAGGAGGCTGAGATAGGAGGATCACTACAAGTCTGAGCTGTGTTGTGAGGCCCTGTACCAAATAAATAAAGATGAAAAAATAATAATCATTACAAAATAAATTATTGACCATAAATTATTACATATACCACATTACAAATAACTTAAATATTCAAAGAAGATAGTTATAGACAGATTTTTGGTAGATGATCAGGCATAAATGCGATATCTTAAATAAGTATTTATTGACATGAAGAAAGAACTGATAGTGGATTTTGCATAAATAATGACCAAGAGAGAGGAATGATTAATTTATGGTAATCTATGGTAATTTATGGTTAATTCCTAGCTTTCTGATTTGCAAGCTCCATGAATTTGTGGTAGTACATCAAGAATTCAGGTATTGTTAGATACATTATTTAAAAATTTGGAAAAATTTCTGTATTGGGCAGAAAATAAATGGCTTCATCATACTAATGATAAAACCACAACATGGATTGAAAAAAAAAATCTAGGAGGCTAAGATCACCATGAAAAATTAAGAGCTCTAAAAAGACTTAGAGAGGATCAATTTGTGAAATATTTACAGATGAAGTATATTTATTTTTATTAATGTAGTATATTATTCATAAAATATGATGCACAATATTCCACTGTTTGTCTACAATTACTAGGGGTGTCTCTCCCTCTCCCTGCGTGTCTGCGCTTAATTCTTTGACTCACGGGGTTTTGTGAATGACTGTAACATAATAACATTATTTTCTATGTCCTTTACATGCTCTTTCTCACTCTAGCAGTGCTCTGGGCAGCAGGTGAAAAAGCAAGTCAGTACATACCGAATCCCAGCTCTTTGTGCTTGGCACGCTTTGAAAGTGCTCGCTTAGAACTCATGGCCCCGACTGTCAGCGTGCTGTCCTGAGCAGTCTTCGTCTGCACTGAACCCACGCAAGGAACTCACGGAAAGTATCTGGCTGAAGATGCGTAGACACATCTGTTCTAGAACAAATGATCTCATCGTTCCAAAATGAACTTCCATTGTTTAAAAACTCTGTTTTTAATATTCTTAATCTTTCTGAAATTAAAAAAAAAATAAAACTAAAAAACAGAGTTGAAACAAGCATTGATATTTACAAAAAACACTATTGAAAGCAGAGAGGAGAAAGAAGTCCTACGGGTCCCTTGCTAAACACAGGACCCTCAAACCATCCATATTCATCTTTGTCCTCACTTAGAGGCAGCCTTAGTTTCTCCTGTGAGATGTCATGAAAACATGGGCCCTAGCTTCCAACTCCCATCTTGTCATGTCTTTTTTTTTTTTTTTCTATATTTTTAGGGAAGCTTCTAAAGGTGTTGAGGGACTCATTGCATAAGTTGGACCCATAGTTATTCTCCTGTTTACAGCCTCCCAGTGCTGGGATTACAGGCGCGCTCCACCACACCGAGTCTCAGCCATCTCAGTGGGCCCCAGGGACGGGGACGGCACAGCAGGTCCCAGCGATGAACCCCTGGTCCCTGCATCTGCTTGCAGGTGTTTTAATCTGCTGAGCTGTTTGGCCAGCCCACCATTTTGTCATCTTATTTTTCCGCAAAAGGCAAATTTTTCATACCTTCTCCTTTCTTGCTAATTTCATTCAGTCCCACTCTACAAAAATCAAACATTCTTTATAAGTTCTGAGGACCATTTACCATTAATTTCAAAAGAAAATCTATTTATACATGTTACTATATAACATTATGTATGCTAATAAATTAACATTTACATATGTTAATAAATATTGAAGAAATGTTATAAAATATATAGTGGTCAGAAGATACTATTTGTTCATTTTGTTTAGATCTCTTTCCTTCAATAATATCTTATTTTTAATCTCATAAGCATACAAGTGGTAGTGATAAAAATCAAAATTTAATTCCTCACATTTGACCCAGAGAGCTAATGACCATTGCAAAAGCAACCACAGGCGGGGAGATTTCACAGTTAGATTGCATAGTGAGCTCACGTAAAGTTAAACTTCCTTTTAGCCATCTCTTCTAATGTGCTTCTCACATCGTATTGGAAAGCAATGCTAACAGACACTACAAGTGGAAAAAATTGCCTTGTTAAGTACATTTGGAAAACAAGAGGATGAGCTAGGTTAAGCAATTTTCAAGTTTTTTATTTTTATTATTATATTTATTGAATTATGTATTAATATAATTAGTACAGGGTCTACAGGGTCTCTCTACACAGATTAGAATTGTGATCTTCCTGTCTTCAGCCTCCTAAGCACTGAAATTGCAGGTGTACGCCACCACACCCAGTGTCAGTCACCTTCTCAGTGGGGCCTGCCCTGCAACCTGGGGATTGTATCCTGGTCCCTGAGTATTCCTAAACAGGCATTTATATCTGCTGAGCTGTCTGGCCGGCCCTGTTTTTTTAAATGCTTAAAATGACAATGTATCGTCTATATATTGGATAAAGTATACACTGTTTTCAAGTTACATTTTAGAATAAAAAAAAACTTTAGAAAACCATTTATTTTCACTTGCATATACATATTTATTAATATATTTGAAATTATGAAATAAGACACTCCATTTTGAAAATCTATTTTGCCCTCTCTCACAAGCTCAAGAAGCTACTGTTCCACATGCTATAGCTTTGAAATCATTTTCTCACATTAGAAAAATGGTCTAAGATTTGAGGTCAGTTTGGTGAGTAAGAGGTTTATTTTGAATGATCTTTGATTTATCTGAGTATCAAGAGCATGTTAGAGAAAAACTAGCCGCTATAACTTGTACACTCTTGTATCTCAAACAAAGCCGAGTGGTCCCTATTCATGTTAGAGTTCAAAGTGTGGTCTGTGTGTCCAGACTGCCCTGTTGCACTGGGGCATTCAGGTGTCAGGGTACTAACTCAGAGCCACGTCTACTGTACCTCCCACTGATCAAAGAAAGACTACAAGGGATAGAAGTGAATAGAAGCTAGCTTCTTAAAAAGCTTGGTCTAGAAATGATGCATAATACTTCCATACGTATTTCATTGATGAGAAACAGTGTCACAAACCCACTGCAAGATTATTAATGCTATGAAATATACTACCTGGGTAGTGACTCTTTGGGGATACTTCTGTTATATGTAAGTGGAAATGTAAAACCAAAGGAACAATTACTCATCTCTACCATCAGGATCATACACTAATACTGCATTAATTTCTGCATTCCTTTGGAACATACAGAACTCCTAAAGTTATGAAGCCATTTACAAAATTGTTTCAATACACTTTTTTAAAATTCTTGCCACAAATATAATGATATTTGACATCAGTACTGTAGCACTTTGCCAATAAAAATGAGCATGTTTTCACAAAATGAAATTTTCTCACACATCTTTGCCCAATGTAGTTTATCAATCTCAAGTTGTAGATTTAGGAAATTTTGAGAGAAATATTTGAAAAAAAGACATGTATGTAGTTTTCATTATGAATGAATCATGTTTAAGGGATTTTTCTGAAATCTTTCCCCTTTCTAGCATAACTGTTACTCTTTGAAGATTGGTGACACTATTCTCAGGCACTGTCACTGTTAGCAACACCAAGTTAAGTGCTATGACAGGATTCACAGACCTGGCTATGTGTTTCTATGGAGTGGAAATAAGAAAGAATAGATAGGCGAATTTGGAATTAAAGCTATGATGCATGGGGCAAAAAAAAAAAAGAACTTGAAGAAATTCTGTAACAAATCCAAGTGCATTTTCCCAAAGAAATTCACTCTACCAAATTCTGAACTGTAGATAAATTGTTGATACAAGAAATCAGCATAATCAGATTATTTCCATGTCACTCTCCCTTTTTCCTCACATAAATCATGCCACACTGTGCCTTAGCTTTTTAGGAATCTTATTTAGGATTTCACAGAAGCTAGCATCTGGCACAGTACTTGGCATAAGGTATAAATCCAACAAATATTCAGAAATACAATACGAATTATGAATGAATAAATGTACAAATGAATACATCATCTCTGAGTTTCATGTTTCTTCTTTCTGTCTTTTTGAGACAGAGTCTTGCTATTCATTTCAGGCTGGTCTTGTGCTCACTTTGTAATATAACCTGGTCTCAAACTCGCAATGATCCTCCTGTCTCAGCCTCCTGAGTGCTGGGATTACAGGCATAAACCATCACTCCTGGTATTTTTTGGGTTTCTAATTGGCAAAGAAACACATAAAACAAGAAAGTGGAGAAAGCTGCACTCATTTTTCCCAGAACAAAGGTGGTTAAAGTAGCCTCTATTATTCCATTATTCCCTCGATATATAATAAGAGGTGTATGTTTCATTTTCTTCCCTCATTCCTGGCACAGTTTTCTTAAAACAGAATTTTATGATGAAAAGTAATAGGGAAATATTTCGTTATTTCAGCTCTTCCTGAGTTTTTGTGAATGAGGAGATTCTTGGGAGAAGAGGGTCATTTGCTAGCCAACCATGCCATTACAGTTGGGCTTTTACGCTCTTCTCAGGGATTCTAGAGAAGACACATGAGTTAGTGACTGAGGTCAATAGCCAATGAGTTCATCAAGCATGTATTTGTAACAGAGCACCTCTAGAAATCTTAAATGATGGGACTTTGAGAGCTCCTAGATTGAGCAGGCCTAGAGGTACCAGGAGAGTGCTGGTCTTGTGGATCCTATGGAAACACTAAACCTACCTCCCAGTACTCCCCATGCTTGTGCCTTGAAGCATTCATTTGGCTGAACCTCCACTGTGGTCTTTAAAACAAATCAGCTAATGTAAGTAAGCATTTTCCCAAGTTCTGTGAGCCATCCTACAAAATTATTAACTCAAAGAAAAAAAAGGTACCTCTGATGAGTAGTAGGTTGATAAAAGTTATATGAAACCTGAACTTGTAATTGACATCCACAGTGGGAGCAATATTCAGGGATTAAAACTTTCCACTTGTAGATTTGAAACTCATTCCAATAAAACAATGTTAGAATTGAATTGCTTTCTAGAAAATCCAATTGGCATTTTGAGAATTGGAGAATAGCTTTGTATGGAAGACATTCAGAAATTTGGTATTAGAAATATTATATTATAGAATTTATTTGTCTTCTATAATCCAATTTGGTGTGACTAAGCTCCATATTGTCTTTAAGATAAAAAATGCTGGGGGGCTGGTAATGTAGCTCAGTGGACTAAGGACCTGCTTAGGCAAGCACAGGGACTGGGGTTCAATTCCTGGCACTGCATGCCACACTATCTCCAGCCTCGGTGTGCTAAGCCATCAACCAAGTCTAGGCATGGTGGTGCACCCCTGTAATCCCAGGGCTGGGAGATTTGAAAACAGGAGGATCACTATGAGTCTGAGCTGCCCAGTGAGACTCTGAACAAAACAAAATGCTGGAATTATGTCTACCTAATTCAAAATTATACCTTCAGAATGTAACAGTTTTTCACACATGAAATCTAAACCTTCAATTTCGTTCTATATTAAATGATCCCCATCCTAGCACAGGGAATTGATTATGTTCTCTAAAATGGGACTAGAGGGACTGGGGAGATAGCTCAGTGGAAAAAGTGCTTTCCTGGCAAGCATAAGGTCCTGAGTTCGATCCCTTGTACCACCAAAAAAATACATACATACATACATACATACATACATAAAATATGGTTAGAATGAAACCATTCTCAATTACCCATCTTGGATAGAAGACTGTCACTAACAAGCCAAATGAAGAAGAGATAAGAGTGAAACAAAAGAGATGCAGAAATCATTTTATATCATGAAGAAAGGAAATACACTCAAAATTTAAGATGATGATCAGAAACAGGGACACATCTCTGTCATATCAGCCTCAGGTATTTCTTGGTGGTTAAACCTAAACTGTAAAGTTGAGACTGTTACAGTTCTTCACATTTGAGATCAAAATTTATTATGGAAAATAGTGCTGGTGCTGAACATAGATATCAAGTAAGTTTACCTAAACTTAAAAAGCTGAAATGTTACATGATAGGGCTAGATACAAACAATTTTAGTCATTTAAAATTTTGTTATCAAGATGACATCTCAATAATAATTTGTCACAATTTGGGTGGTGTTGCTTTGATTCAGAACATATTAGTGTCCCATGTTAATACTAAATGAATATGGTAAAATTGAATACTAAGTGGGGACATTTTAAAAGAAGTTATAAACTAAAATGAAAATTTATCATTGAGAAGCAACAAAAGATATTAAATAAAAAATTATATGCAAAGTAGAAAATAGAGTAGATAGTGGCTGGAAAAAATTTTCCATACCATTAGTGATCAATACTAATCCAGAAGTGATGGATGGCCCTGCCTTTTCCAAGAATTGGAAGCAGTATCTACATTAGCAGTGTAAGTCAGGGTGCAAGTCTTATTAATTATATAAACTTGTGCTTCAAATTTCACTCACCCAAGATTGGATTATGAAACATAACACAATTAACAAGGAGTTTCTATGGCCACAAAACTCTACACTGTGGAGCAATATGTTTAGTAGTTACTAAAATTATGGAAGTTTCAATTAAATAAAGAGTATTACAATTTCGATAGGCTGTCTTTCTTTCCTATGGTTTTGAACGGATTAGTAGAAGGAACAAATAATCTTCTCACTAATAAAGATCTAATTAGACAATACAGAACTAGTTCTCTTTACTTAGTGTCCTGACTGAAGTATAAGTCCTGAATTAGGCAGAGTCAAACCAGTAACCGTGGACAATCACCACTGCTTGTCTCCTGTGGAACAAGTGGCTCCCTTAGCCTTTGGTTGCCTTTGTAGGAATTCACTTTAAAATAGTCTTGTCACTCCATATTCGGAATCTGTTACTTTACATTTGTATCTTGTCAAATTTGAACTCATTTGTGAAGCAACAATTTTATTTCATATTGATTGTATTTGATAGCATCGCTGAAAGTAGTATCACCTAAGATACAAATATATAAATAATCATGCTATTAAAATCTGCAATATTTTTATGCAATTTATTTCATTATTGCACTTTTGTTAAATGAAGTACTTAAAATAATTTCTTCTTATTGGAAAAATAGCTCATGGAATTTAAAGTTTACTGATGCATGAAAGTATCATTAGCCCCAAGGTGCTAGCTAGTTTATTGCTTATTGGGGAAATCACTGTAGGTTAGGGACTCCGTAGTGGACACCTCCAGAATAAGTCTGCATTTTCTTAAATTCCAGTATTTGCAAATTGCTTCAAAATATATTTCCTAGGTATGTCTCATTAAACTTAAGTAGTCTTTTATAATAAGCCAGTTTTGTTTCATGTTTTGTCCTATTTGCATCACAAGAAGAACTCTGCTGCTTAGCGATGAGTGATTTGGCATTTTTACAGTACAATTTGTCTTTTCTTAATATCACTTATATTGAAAAATAAAATGCTATGGATTCATCATTGCCTCAGCAATCAGGTATTGATCTATTTGTTCTCCCTCTGCTCATTTTGTGTGAATCTAAATTACTGAAGTACTGAAAGCTCTCAAGGTAGTGACCTGAGATATTAACAGGTTACATCACTTCATTAAGCAAAAGAAACTGCTCTTATTCAAAGTCTATAGAGCTGACAGTGCATTTATTCAAAAAGTTATTAATGTTTGCAAGTGTAGTAAGAAAGGTACACTATACTTTCAGACTGAGTATCTTTAACTTTTCATGAGCTATAACAATTTCACCCATTAATTATTGCCTTTTCCTTGAAAAGTAAAGATTAATGATGCTAAAATGATACATTTTAATAAAGTCAAGTTACATTTCTTTCTAACTACCTCATATGTTGATGACCTAGCACCTTTTTTTTTCTACAATAGCACAAGTTCATTTGAAGGAGAAAGACAACCCTTAAATAACAGGGCAATTATTATTTTAATCAATAGCAGTATTATATTTTAAATTAATCTTCAGAAGTCCCTGAAGCTAAAATTTCAAAACTCATTAATCAATTAAGCAAAATATTACACAGTCTTTCAAAGCAATCTATCTCTTGAAGGTTGTTCGAACTGTCTTCTAAGAATGAAAGTTTGACACCGTTTCCCTACGTTCTTTTTTGGAGATTTTAATTTACTTTTTTTGAAGTGCTATTGCATAAAAAACAAGTTATGCATATTATTTCCAAATATATAAAATAATGTGATGGTCTAAATATTGCATGACAATACTCTATTTTCTCTTCAGATCTTATAAATTTTTGCCTTTTAAATATATCATTGCAATATATTTAAACTTTACTTTGTTCTGAACAAAATTGCAAATCTAGGAAAAAAAAAAGGTGTCTTTTGCTAATCAACATTAGCACAAGGTGTTAAAACTTTACCTTTTAAAATCTAAGCTATAGAAAGCTTTTACTGAAACAATTTCAGAAAAGTAAAACATACCATTTTAGTCTAAAGTATCTGGGTCACATGTGTCACTTTGACACAAACTCTCTTTGTTTCCTATATAAGTACAGAGTTTCAAATAATGGCTGTTCAGAAATGTCATGTTTATTTTGCAAGAACAGAGCAAATCAAATCAGCTTCTTGGTCCTGATAATCAGATTATAATAGGCTTATCAAACACTAAAACATCCTGCTTAGGAAGACTCAGGAACTGGGATTCAATCTCAGGCATAAAGTGCCAACACCCTCCCCCAGGCATGCTGAAACAGTGACTGAGACTGGGCGTGGTGGCACGTGCCTGTAATCCCAGCACTTGGGAGGCTGAAAACAGGAGAATCATCACAAGTTTGATCTGTGTAGTGAGACCCTGTACTAAATATATTACACACACACACACACATTCTCTCTAAAACAATAATGGGACACAATCAAAATCAATGACATATGTATACCTTCCTTCACCTTATACCTGGAGAGCTAATTCTTCCTTCTTAGGAATCTGTGTTCAAGCCCCCCAAAATTCTTCCATCTTAGTAAGGTATCAAGTCTATGGTTCCTAATAATGCCTGTACTCCCTCGCTGCAGCAAGTTAACAAATACAACTGTTCCATTCCAGTCTTCTCCTAGTGGCTTGTATCTGATGATAGATTTCAAAATTCTTTAAGTAAACCTAAAGATTGCAAACCATGTTAGAAATGTCATATGCCAAATCTTTAAAATAAGGGCGAGAACTGGAGATGTAGTTCAGTAACATAAATGCCTGCCTGGCAAGAACAAGGTCTTGAGCTGGATCATTTTTTACTAAAAAAAAAATCTTTTCTTTTCCACAATGCCTTCAACTCCAAAAATAATGGGGAAATCGTGTTACTATAAATATGAAATGTATTGGAAAGAATTTATATAATCCACATTCTACATAACAAATGCAGGTTCTTTTCAAAACAATCAAGGATCATTAAATAGTACAGAGTTTTTATCCTCAAACTGTCTAAAGCGTGCTTCATTATTTTTCTTTTCCTTAACTATGTTTAACGTTTTTGGGCTGCCTTTGAGTTACTCTTCACAATTACCCATAAATCTGTTCTCCTTAGACAGCATACTTTTTTTCTAAATTTTCCAGTCTTGTCTGTATGTAGATATTCCTATGTTACCTTATTCCTCCATTGGGTTTCCATAACAAACATTAACTGAGTTGATGATTTTCACATTGGAACATTTGATGTGGCACAGAAAGAAAGGCTGGATTTTACCTCGAGATATATGGTGCCCTGTACAGCTACTAGATGCATAGCATGATGCTGTCACTTGGACACAGTTAAGTGTCCAATACAGGTTTCCAGTACTTCCAGTTTTCCATGGGGAGTATAGACACAGACATGGAGGCAAAAAGCAACTTGCACTGCTGTCACTTAAGTGTGTGTGCATAATAGTAGTGGGTTGTCCATAGGGCTGGAAATGTCAAAGTTGTTGACTTGAGCCTTTTACAGCTCAATGTATTAATATGGCTTTACTTTTTATACCTTGTTTTTATACTTTTCTGCTGGATGGTTAAGACCAAGATAAAGCAAGACCTGCATAACCAGAAATGCAACTTTTGTATCTGAAAAGATCAGTCAAATCCCCTCAGGATTTACCCTGAAACCCTGTACTGCAGTTTATAGATCCCTTGTCAGTGTCAGCCATGTGGATGAGTCACCTACAATATTTAAATGGCAATACTCATCTCTGACAAAACTAAACAAAAAAGGGATATAAATGGAGGATGATTTTGTATCTGTATATAAAAAATAGGATAGATATACAGCTACTTTCTCTTAATTCAATGAGA
>NDGN011452384.1:0-16210 GCA_002564285.1 Tympanoctomys barrerae
AGGGTTTCTGGCACAGCAGGAACCTTCTTTTTCTTCTCTTCTATACCCTCCATGGTTCCAGCCGGAAAAGAGGAAGCAATGATACAGTTTCAGACTTCACATTGAAACTGATTTTTTGGTTTTTTTTAGAATCCACCTGTTATCATTTACATGGTATCATAAAGCACATCTACAGTTTCATAAAGAGGCTGTTCAAGTACACCTACCTTTGACACATCTGTGTGGGGCTGGATTTTCTTCATTTGTTTCTTCTACAGAAATACATTTCACAAATTGAATAGTAGCATCCAATTGTTCATCAGGTCAGACATTAAGAGATAATGCATAATTGTAAAGCAGTGCTACTCTTTTTAATTCAGGTGGGGAATATAAGTATTTTCATAAAAATGTTAACGTGCAGTACATTCTAGTGTTATTTTTAAATAAATTAATTAGTTTATCAGTTATAAATGTAAAGATAATAAATATTGACAATTGGAATCCATATAAACAGAAGCATTTTTGGAATCCTCAAAATTTTTTAAGGTTATGAATACCTTCAAGAACCAACGTTTTGGAGAATACCTCATATAAATATCCCAGTGTTTTCTAGCTAGAGGGCTTTCATCTGGCAGAAATTCAGAAAGGTTTTCCAAGTTGGAAATGATGAAGGTTTCAGTATGTATCATTACATATAAATATTTTCCTCAAAATAAAATATCATAGGGCTTAAACATTCTAACATCACAAGTTATACTCATTCTTTAACACCTGATAGCAAGACATAAAAGGTACTGACAGTTATATTATTTAAATTTATTGGAAATAAATTGTATCACTAATTATCATGTATTATTAGTAGAGAAATGCTTGCAAATAATCCTTGAAACCTTCTTTCTTATCTTGTAGCTTAAAACAGATCACAAATATTCAAGTAAAGAATAAATAAATCTGTAATGATTTCTGTGTATGTTATATGTGGTGGATTTATTAATGGTCACTTTGAGTGAGCACCGAGCCAGCGTGGCCCTGGGCATGGAGGGTCCTCCTCAGGGTTATCCCAAGGGCATGACAGAAGAACAGGAGGGAGGACTGCAGTTGCTGATTTCCCAGGAGGAGCTTTGCCGCGCCTGCTTTTCCTGATACAGATTTGGCTGTCCTCATCTCCCTGGTGCCCAGGGTGCTGCAGGTGGGCTGCTCTGCTCTTCCTTTGAGCATCAACCTTCTTCCTCCTGCCCAGATCCCTCCCTCGGCCTGCTGGCACAGGTCCTTCACCCCATCCCTGCCCAGGCTTTCTAGCTTCCCAGCTTCCCCTTCTTGCTGTGGGTGTAGGCCCTTGGCTGGATTCTTTGTTTCTCTAGCTGGAGGACAGATCTTTGCACTCTTCTGCATTTCACATTTTGGGTAAATATTATAAGATCACCTTATAAATTTATGTGTCATGAGTCAAATGTACACCCTTACAAACCTTGACTGTATGACTACAACCTTATGTAGGCCACCGAACATAGGCTCTAAATAAACATTTGCTATACTTTTTATTCTGGACAAAAATAAAATACCTTTTGCCTAAAATCACCCTTGCATACACTACCCAAAAACTGAAGCAATTTATTTCAGGAGGGGCTCTGCACTGATGTAACAAGCTACTGTAACAAGTGCCATAAATGGGGTAACAGAATCGTAGAAGCACGTTCTGTCACAGCCCTGGAGGCTGATATTGTGAGGCCAGGATGTCAGCAGAGCTGTGCTTCCTCTAAAGGACTGAGGGGAGAAGCGTTCCTTGTCCCTTCTAGCATCTGGCAGCTCTGGCACTCTGCTTCTGTCCTTGTGCAGCCTTCTCTGGATGTGTGTGTCCTCTTCTTTGGATGAAATCAGTGCCTAGATTGAGAGCTCCTACACTTAAATTCAGGATGGTTTTTTAAGATTCTTAACCAAATTATATCTGCAAAGAACCTGATTTCCAACGAAGCTCATATTCTCAAGGGCTAGGTGGGTGGGAATTCTGGCATACACTAACAAATCACCCCATATCCCAACTGAGAATGACTATGGTGTGCAGAAGTAGTTTAGCTAGGTTGGACTTTGCTGCTGGAGGGCCCACCCTGCCTTGGTTAGCATCTTGACCCTTCACACTCTGAGGTCTCTACTTCTTCATTTAGGAAGTTGGGCCCAGGATCAACATACAGCTGACCTTAGCACACAGCCTGCCTTTGGGAGAGCTCCCCCAGTAACTTTCAGTAGTTTCCCTGCTGCTGAGGTGAGAGGTAATAACCATAATGTGTGCTGCAAAGCTCCTGCTATTGGCAGTTATATATTGGTGATAATTGGAGTAAGCAGACCATTGTTGGTGATTTCAAAGACTATTAGTGTATGATATGAGTTGTTGTACAGTGAGTATGTGGGTGAGGGACAGGAAGAAGACAGCTTGGAGTGAGCGGCAGAGACTCAGTTAACAGAAGTGCTTTGTCTAAAGAGCCTCAGAATGCCTTGCAAAGAACACTGGAGGGCAGGCTCCTTGTAGTCAGCGCCCTGGTGTTTACAGGTCCAAGTGCTGGGAGATTGCAATGGTATTCAAAGAACTTGGAGCATAATGCAGAGAGAAACTGAAAGCCTATGTCACTGTGCAGGCCACACCGCCTCCGCCTCCTGAAGCAGGCAGCCCAGTGTCCTGGTGTGAGACCTCTCCCCTTGTCCTTAGAGCACTGCCCTTGCTCCTCCAGTGCATTCTGCAGGCCCCGGGACCCTCTCTCTGGAGATGAAGCCTACTCCCTGCTTCCTTCACCTCCAAATGGGTTGGCTTCTTTTCCCAGCTGGTCTCCCTACTCCTTCTTTTTGTCAACTCATTACCCTTCTGTCCTCTGAGGCTAATTCCTCCCTTAGGGACTTTTATTTTATTTTATTTTTTGATCTAATAATGATAATTTGGCCTCTCAACTATTCCTTTGCTTTTTCCCCTAGTCTCTCTGTGGAATCTTTCCAGGCAGTCTGTAAAGATGTCTGCACTCTCTATTCCTGAAATCACTGCCCTCTGCAACTACCACATCATCTCTTCATAGCTGTACTACGAAGTTTTTTGAAGTTTGACCTGGCCCTGGTTTCTTGTCGAGACCAGCTGTTAAGTATTAGACAATTTTTGGAAGTATAGTACAAACTTTTGGCCATTAAATCCCTGATATTTTCTTCTGACTCCAGGCCTGAGGAGGTCGTGGCAAAGGCAGGAACCATCTCCTGGAGCACTTGATGCGCCTGGCAGGCCACAGCCCTGCGGGTTCTGTGTGGGAAGGCATCTCATTCAGAGCAGTCAGCGATGAGAGCTGCAAAGTGTTTTTAAAAAAAGTCAGGAATTTACATAGCTATTCAGTTGGAGGAATTATAAAGTCAGTTAATGCCCTGAGGATAACATCAACAAAGATGCTTTTGTGTTTTAACCTCTGAATTTGTTCTTCATAATTTTCTGAAAGGTAAGTGGGTAGGAAATTTTCCAGGAAGCCTCTCTAGTGTACTATGCATCAGCAAAACACTGCAGGTTGTCTCAAGTGAAGATTAAAACTGGGTGGTCCACAGGAGATAATTTCTTATAATCTACTTAATTTGTTCTGGGAACAGAACACTGAATCAGCACCTTCCAAGGATATACCATGATGGAAGACAGACTGAGTACTTGGCCAGGATAGTTTATAATTGAGTGAGATTTGGGTATTTGTTTCTGAAATTAAAAAAAAAAAAGAAAATCTAGGAGTTCAAACATTTCTATGCTAATTGAAATCCTAAGAAATCTACCCTGTGAGTCTCTTCTAGTAGAAGAGGCACATCGGGACATGCTGCTACTCAGCTGTTTTTGCGGTACCGGTGCATCCTGCAGCCCTCTGGGATCTGGGAGCCAGCCTGGGCTTTCCAGGACTGATACCAGGAGGAAACCCCTAGAGGTCTTCCAGGAAATTGAAAGATAACCATGAAGACAGATTTAGGTTTGGTGAGCACGCTGTCAATCAATTTGTTTCAGACGGGGGTGTATATTCCCCATCTAATTTTCTAGACTGAAATTTCTGAAAAGGAACTAAGTTTTGTGAAAAATTATATCTAAAAATTATAATATGAATGAGTCAAGCAATCAGTGATAATAGTGGACAACCTTAAATATTCTTTTTGTAAGAGAGAGAAAGAACTACAGAATATTATTTTTGCCCCTGGGGAGGCTTACAGCTAAACTGAAGGTATATTGAAGTTCCTTTTATGTAAATTCTCACCTGTATTTGTGCCATAGAAATAGCCAGTGTGGCATAGTTCAGTGTCAGAAAACTTAGCTTAATGATATGAAGTTTAAAAAAAAAAAATCCATGTGGAGCTTGGGCATGGTGGTGCATGCCTGTAATCCCAGTGCTTCGGAGGCTGAAAACAGGGGGATCACTGTGAATCCAATCTATGCAGTGAGACCTTATAAACCCTCTACTAAATACATTAAAAAAAATCCGGGTGTCTTGTAACTAACCACCAAAGATTCAGCTTTGTATCCGCTTTCTCATTTAAGAGACCATCAATTCATTTTCTTCCTGTGATGCAGTTGCCCCTTAAACAATATGGAAAATGCACAGAATATTCATTGGACAGACCAGTGGTGCTTTTTTATTTGAGTATCCTAGTACAGAGAATTTATGTCTGTTGGTTTGAAATCTGCAAATGAGCTACATCTTGTAGAAGAATATTACAACAGAAAAAGAACTTTTAAATGATTTAGTCTGCAGATAGCTCTAATTGCCTTTAATTAAAGGGAAAATCACAAACTCAAAAGAGTAAGATTTCAAATCAGTTGAAAATCAGAGTAATGAAAAGAGAAAACAACTAATCTCACAAATCTTAATTTTTAAACCACAGAATACTAGTTTCTTCCTGCAATGAGTAACTGTTTTAGTTTCTCCTTACTTCTCAGATTAGAATTCTAGCATGATAGGAGGGTTGGTGTGGGAAAACTGGCAAGACTGTGAAGTGGAGGCTCCTGTGCCTCCTCAGAGTCTAGCAGAAATGAAACTGAGTCGTAGGTCAGGTAGAGAGTTAGGTTTAGATGAGTCTAACATGAGGATCTGAGAAACAGACAACCTAGGTTGTAAACCTTGAGGCTGTGTTTTAGTAGAATAGGGAGAAGATAAATTTAGCATACTGTAGGCAAACTACTGGCAATCTTTTTTAAAACAAACTTTATCTTTAAGCATAAGGAAATACAATAGGCAGGCATTGCCATGTACACCTAGAGTTCTAGCTATTAGGAAGCTAAGGCAGGAGGATGTTCGAGCCTGGGAGTTTAAGGACAGACAGAGCAATGTAGCAAATCCCTGTTGAAAAGAAAAGAAGACAAAGGAAGAAAGGAATAAATGCTGAACACATTTACTTTTATGACTTTTAAGTCAATTTTGGACCATCAGAAAAGAAGAAAACGTAAGGACCTATGGGTAGATTGTTTTGCTTGTGGAGTGATGAGAGACCTTCATGTTGTAGGAGTATGACACATGATTTAGGGCAAGAATGAGAGAGAAGCGTGGTGGGGGAGCAGCTCTGGGGAGTGCATCTTTGCCTGTAAGCATGCTTCAAGTTAACAGCATTTTTAAGAAATCGGCTCTGTTCTGTTCTTCTTGGAAAGTGGGATCTGTCAGGCCCAGGCTCTAGGGTGTCACAGAGTGTAATCAGCCACCCGAGCATGAAGCTGTTCATAACAGGAAAATTACTGATGTTTCTCATGATCATGAAGCAACATGTGCTCAGCTAATTACAGCTGTCTGCGCCTGCTCTCACATCTTGAAACTCCATGACCCAGTTGTGGAAATCCTGTTTGTCAGCCTCCCACCCTCTTCTCCAAAGTATGAAAAATAGCGAACTACAAGGCCGGGCTTGTTGAATGAATGGGATTTGTTTTTTGTGAACGTCAAAGCACGAGGGTAATGGAGGCCGCTGGCTTGTGGGTAGCTTTGTGAGCGAGCTTTGTGATCTGCATTTGCAGACAAGGTGTTCCTGGGAGGTGTGGATGCTGTTGAGGGGACATCAGCCCCAAAGAGGTCCCCTGGTGTTTTGCATGTTGCTGGATCAGGGAATGTAGACAAGACCGAGTGTCATGTCAGACACTATTTCACACAGGCAGTGGACGTGCACCATCTGTGTGGCCTGTGCTTTATTAGACAAGTCTTTCTGCATCCCACTTCCCTAATTCTATGACCTAAGCATATTTCTGTTTTATGTCTTTTTTTCCCCCTTGACACAAGTGGTTGGTTGTCTTACCTCCATAGTAAATAGATGTTTCATTGTTAATGTCTTTTTATTTATTCACTTAGAGAATTCCATAGCCAGTAACTTACCTTCTTTGCATTAAGCTGACTTTATAGTACTTCCTTTCACCTCCTCTGGGCCTCTCCAACAACTGATTTGCTAAGAGAGGGAGAGCATCATTTTTCCTAGATCATAAAGAAGGGTTCTTTAGGGTGACTGTTTAAATCTATTAATTACTAGCAAGATATTTTATTAGTATTGTGGCCAGAAAGAAAAAAACATAAAGGATGCTGGAAATAGCTTGATCCCCTGGAGAGAAAGAAAAGCTTCCTTAGCTTGGCTACTTTCTACCTATTTAGATGTGTTGGCTTGATGCACCCAATTAATAATGACATATTAGTTAACATATTGCCATCAGCAGGTGGCTATTGGTGCAGTGGTGAAATTGGCATTGCTGAAACAAATTGCGGTACCTTAGAGAAATGTGCAGGATGATTCTTCCAAAGAATCTTAGTGATGTCTGCAATGTGGTTGTTTTTTGGCATTTAAAGCCATGTGTAAGGTTGGAAAGATGGAGAGTAGACAAACAAAACGCCAATGTTTCAACCTTTTCCAAAAGCTTTTCCAATTAGATTAAATAGTTGAATGGTAGCAGCAGAAAAATGCCAGAAAAGACTCAGGTATCCTTCAGTCTCCAAGCTCTCCTTCTTTCCTCCCTTTTGGGTTTGTCAAGAGACTCTCAGTATGTGGCACTGTGTGACAGATGGCTGGTCAACTGTAGTCTATTGCTGTGTCTGTGTTTTAGCAGGATCATTGTGACAATGAAGGGGTTAAAACTGTCAACACCTATCAGAGTTTGGATAATTAGTGTAATACAAACTGGAGAAACTTGTCACTGGTGGCTGCAAACAAATGAGTTGTATGTGGCTACTTCTTTGTAAGAAATCCTTTCTAATCTCTCCCCAGTTCATGTACAGCTATGCTGATAATGATTAAAGATAACTGTGAATTATTTTTATTTTATTTTGGATGATGTATTTTGAATTTGCACTTGCAGATGCAGGTTGAAGAAATAAGGACCCTCTGGGCAGGTCTTTAAGCTGCTCTTTCAGTGCACTACGGTTGCTAATATGCAATATTGAATAATATCATTTAAGAATGCAAGCTATTGCAAAGCATACTTTATTCAGTTAACCTTTTCTTACGAGGAAAATGTAAATTAAATTAATTAGTTTATTTATTTATTTATTTTGTGACTAGCTCAGCCCACCCTGGGGGCGGGGCTAGCGTACCATGTGGTGCCGGGACCCAAGGACAGTCCCTACATTTGCCTGAGCTTACCTAAGCAGGCACTTTAGATCACTGAGCTATCTTGCTGGTCCAGAAAATGTAAATTTAAAATAAAAAACATAAACTTGAAAAGAATAAAATACATTCTTCTTCACTTTATTGGCTTGAAGGAGGACACTGATATATGAAAAGCAAAGATCCTTAAAGGTATTGTCTTCAAAAGTTCACCTGGTAAGCAGGAAGGGACAAGATGACTGGAAAACAGGAGCAGGAGCTACGGTGGACTAGGGGAAGCAGGGGAAAAGGCAACCTTCAATAACCCAGATATGTTCAAATCCACAGGTCCCCATGGCCGGCATCCTAGAGTACTTAATGAATTGGCCGAAGTCATCACAGAACCGCTAGATATCATTTTTGAGAACTCGTTGGAGGACTGATGAGGTGCCTGAAGACTGGAAAAGGGCATTTGTAGAGCCTTCTTTCAAAAAGGGAGATGCATGGTGACCTTGGAAATACTCATCAGCTTAACTTTTTGCTTGGAAAAGTTCTGGAATGATCAACTTAGTAAACTGGGTAATGACTTACAAGAGCTAGAAATAAGGCAGCGCAGTGTCACACGGGAAGAAGCACTGAGTTCTTTTGTAAAAGGGTATGCTGTCATGAGACAGTCTCTCAGGATTCTCCCCCTCATTTTGTGATATTTCTTGGTGAAAATAGATGAGGTAGCTAGAGTGTTTGGATAATAACTAATTTTAAGTATATTCCAAGAAAGGAGATGTCTGACATCAATTAGAAATTATATCATTTCCAAATTAGCTTTCATCTTGCAAATGGTAGCTTTAATTTTGTTTTAATGTACATATTACTTTACTTCATATAGAATCTGATTTCATTAAGTTCATTAATTTCATACAATTATATTTAGCATGGTGAAGGAATTTATATTTAGGGTGCTTTTCATAGTGATTTTATATAGTGGCATAGTCATAAAGCTGAGAGATTAAGGAACATTATCAAGGGAAGAACAGTTCTTCTCACTTCTTTTTAAAGACTTGATCTGGCTGAGGTCTGCTGTGAGGACTAACGACACTGAGCAAATGCCAGCTGGTTTGCTGCATAGTGAAAGCTCCTCACTGGTGAGCCCTGCCCCACTACTGGCCAGTGCCTTACCCCACTGCCTACCCCCATGGGCTTCCTACTGCAGGCCTGGAATGGCAAGAGAAACCCTATCCACCCACAGCCAACTGGGAAGAACGAATGGGGGTGGAGATTAAGATGAAGCTGGAGTTTTTCTAATTCTTACTTCCTTTGGGTATTAGTAGTTTTCTTTTCTGCTTAGAAAATTTAGCCATGTTGGTGGGACCAAAGCTTAGCTGAAAAGAGGTCATGGGAGGAAGACACAGATAATGCAACACATTTCTGGCACATTTCTGGGGATGGCAACCTTTGAGAGCCTAGAGCAGGCCTGTGATCTGGAGTCCTCACAGCTTAGAAGGATACCAGCTATATAAATTCATATCAGCATTGTCATCAGAAGGATAGGAAACTCTCAGAAAGAAAAGAGATTCATATTCATCTGTCCTCCTATTATCTAGGACTCCCTAGGAAGGAATTAGGTTGCCGAGGGAAGTCTTAACACAATAATGTTTTTAAAACCTGAAATTAGGATTAATTTAGGCACCAAATAAAATCTGTCTCTTAAACCCCAATATAAGGAAATTAAATTCTGAAAGTATTAAACCATCATAGCTTACAGTTTTATAAGGATTATATTCCAAACAACCCTCATGATTTTTTAAAAACTAAAATAGTCTCTAAAACTTTTAAGCTAGATTGTTTAAGCGGTGAGGGAGTCGTTGTAGATTCCTGATGCAGCTTACTGTGATAATAAACAGCTTCCTGTTTGAGACCTCATTTCCAGGTACAGCCCCTGTNTCTCTAAAACTTTTAAGCTAGATTGTTTAAGAGGTGAGGGAGTCACAGATTCCTGATGCAGCTTACTGTGATAATAAACGGCTTCCTGTTTGAGACCTCATTTCCAGGTACAGCCCCTGTGGCAGATTTATTTCACAGATGTACATCTGCATGAATTTGTTGAACTATGGCTAGAAAAGATCCCATCTCTGAAAAATCTATTATTTTCTCTCTGGGCATTATGATGCAATCCACTGTAACCAAAAAGCAGCCATGAGGGTCATTTCAAGTTTTGTTTTCCATTTGAGTAATACGTAACTCAATTATATTGTCAAATTTAAATCTTTTCTCTGTGTCTGAAATCGGGATTTTAAATTAACAAGCCTACCTAAGTTAAGGGTCACAATTTTGAACAGCAGACTAGCTAGTGGACTTGCTAGCCTCCTTAGTTAAAGCTAGAGGAAGACAACCTTAAGCAAAAAAACATTGAAGGAAGCCTGTTGATCTTTTGCATTAAATTAAGATGAAGTAAGATATAACATATAAAAGAAAGAAATTCTTACCATGGATTTCAGAGATAGTTTTAATTACTCTTCAGAATAGTGTTTCAGTGTTTTTTCTTTATCTTTTTTTTTTTTTTTTGTACCAGGAATCGAATCATTTTATCTAAATGCTAGTGAGATCTTCAGTATTAGAAGAAAGTAGCAATTGACTCAGGAACAAAAATGTCATCTAAAGTATTATGGATCATCTTGATTTATATTGCCTAAAACATAAAGTGATTAATTATGAACTTTTTAAAAATTATGAACATTTACTTTGTAATATGGAGGAGTTTAGAGGATTATAACAAAATTACCACATTTTAAAATTGTGATGGAGTGGGAAGAAATTTCTTCACATAAAATGATTCTCAAGGGGCCGACCAAATAGTTCAGTGGATTAAAGCACCTGTAAGCAGGCATAGGGGCCGGGGGTTTGATCCCCGGGCCTGCTGTGTGGGCCCTGCCCCCGGAGCATGCTGAGAGAGGGATTGAGGCTGGGTGTGGTGGTGCGTGCCTGTAATCTCAGCTCTAGGGAGGCTGTAAACAGGAGAATCATTATGAGTCAGATCTAGTAGTGAGACTCTGAACACCCTGTAGACCCTTCCCTAAAATACACACACACACACACAAAAATCTCAATTTTATAATAATTTTAAGGGCTCCTTTCTTACCAGTGGGGAGATAAGGGGAAGAAATAAATGCACACTAACAAAGGCTAGTAGTTTGTAAGCCCAGAAACTTGGACAGCTTCTTAGTGCAGAGACATTTCCGGCTCTTTGCTGTTATGGAATAAATAGCAGTAATAAGCTTTGCAGGCTTTTCTTTGGCACTATGAAGATCTTAGTTCAAATTCTAGAGTTATCCTAATTGTATTTTCCTGTGGTAAATCTGTTAAAAGTATGAGCTGTACTCTAACTTGGGGAATGATCTCAAGCAATTACGCACCCTCTTAAAGCTTCTTTTACCTTGTCCATGAAAAGGGAAAAATAAATACTTCCTGTGTTCCTTAAGAAGCGTCAGACTTTAATCTTTTCTACCCATTTACAGTTTTTGGCCCAGACCTGGCATGTGGTAGGTGCTGACGGCCTCTCTTCCTTCCTTTTCTGACATTTCGTTTTCTTCTTCATGTCCTCTTAACATGGAAGAGACTACCTGAAAACTGACTAGAAAACACATGAACTGACATCCCTTGCCAACTGAATCTTAGACTCACTGAATAAGGCCTCTTTGCTTTCTGCTAAGAAGAATTTTTTAAAAGTCTATGGTGTCTGCTTTTGGTTGAAGAGCAGTAAATATATAGCACTGAATGAAAAAAGTCTGATTTTAAAACACAGTGATCAAATTCATAAAGGCCAGGGCTTTTCAGTTCTGGGAAAAAAGAACTGTGGACACGGATGAAGCTATTTCATTTTCATTCCTGTTTTTATAGCAGCGTCAAGTTTATAAATTCAGGGTGCGAATGCATGGCTGGCTGGTGTGCATTTTCCCGGCACCACGACTGTGATCTGCAGAGCCACGGAGGGTAAAACCCTGCGTGGCTCCCTGGGATGAAGCCAGCGGACAGATCTCGCGATGGCTGCGCATCAGCAAACTCTTCCACGGGAATAGAAACCAGCCGCGCTGGCGACGGGGAGGCATCCGCTGGAGAATTGAGATCAGGGTGTCGGGATTATTCTTTGTCCAGACCTGAGGTGGCGTTAACAGATCCTTTGTATGGTGGGCTTGAAGGGGAACAAAAAGAGAAGTTGAAGAAAAAAGTACTGGATGAAAAGTCTGACTCATGTTGGTTCTTATGTGTAAAAGTTAATTAGGTACCAAAATCTCACGTTCAGGCCCATGGAAGAGTGTCAAGTATCACAAAATGCTTAGTAAAGATCTTCTGATAATTTTGACTAAGGCCATATGTAGGTACGTTCTTAAATAAAATGAATTATTGAGAACCAAGGAAATCAGTCTGGCCCTCTGTTTGAAAAATTTCCAGCCTTATTGTTATTATTATTTCTCTCAGTAGTCATTTATTATATACCCCTATGTCAGATATGTTATACTATTAGATTTTTTAAAATTTAAAATCCTCTATAGCTTTATATTATTAATCTCTAATGAGCACACTCAATTTTATAGTCCAGGACCATTAATCACTATTCAGATTTTTCCATAAAAGGTAAAGGGGAAATGTGATATATAGTTTAGAGAAACAAATTTTCTTATCAAAATAGATGTGTTCTTTTAAATTGTATAAATATTGGGAAAAAAGTTTTGTTTTTATGGTTTTTGTTAGAAGTTATGTTTTTAGAGAAAAGAGGTTAAATTTAACATTGAGAGCTGGGAGATTTTTTCCTATCTTTTACAATTTTACCCCCAAATTTCTTCCACTGGATGGAAAATAAAAGGAAATAAGTCAATCTTTAAACACTATATAAGATGGGAAATTGTCTTATATACTGTATATGCCCTTCATTAGATGAAATTTTGCATATTAAATGCTGTGTTGGCGATCTAAAGGACAAAGTGGTGTACTGAAGGGGGCCAGTGTTGTACCAGCAATGGCGAATCTTTTAGAGACGGAGCACCCAAACTGCAACCGTAAACTCACTGATTTATCACAAAGTGCCAACACTGTAATTAAACCAGAACACTGAGATTTTAGTTTTGAAGAAAACAACTCATACATTAACATCTTTTGTCTTAAAAACACAACAGAGCTTTCAGCGATATAAACAGCTTTTTATTGAAAGGCAAAAGTGCACTTGGTGTCCTTTGGCACAGTTAAGGTGATCTTTGCTGTTGTATGCATACTTCTAATTTGTCAAACCTTGGCTGAGCAGCTTGGCTTGTACCCTACAGAGAGGGCTCAGCGTGCCTGCTGCAGCACCTGTGCCAGCGGCTCACCACCACTGTGTTCGACTTTCTCTTGCCCATTGCAGGAGAGCTTGCCCTGTTCCTGAAGCTTGAGAGTTTTCTTGGATCCTATTTGGGTTGCTAGAGCCATTATGTACTGGAAGGTTCTGCCCCTGCAGTTGTGCCTGTGTGGCTTCATGGGCCTGGAGAATCAGTGTGTGTGTTGAACAAGCCAAGGACAGATTCATTCTCCTTGGAAAGGCCATGTTTGTGTTTGTACACTTAATTGCAAGTTACACTTTCCCCCATCTTTTAAGTTATTTTTAAGGGACTTTATGGAAGACCTTGAAAGGCTAAGTAGGGATATCATTAGGAAGCATGTAACGTGTGCCTGGGCAGCTCTGTGATTTGCAAACATGTCTTTCCTTCAATAAATGTTATTGCTTTCACAAGTTGCTCTGCCTTGGCCTCTTTTGTAATCTTTCACAGATGAATAGAATAGTTTGTGCTTTGTTTAAATTGGCAGTATGTGAATGTTTATGTTATCATAGCATTATGGTCAGCTTAGGAAATCTTGAATTTTAACTAAAAAGAAAGAAAAACAAGTAAGACTTTCCACACTTCATACAAAATTCACGTGTAATCATCATATGTCTTTGGATGATTTGGCATGATGTTAAGTATGAATGATGTGGCTTTCTCTTGTACAACTGTGTGCAGTCACAGTGGCTCACAGCATGGGAGATGGGGTGGGGCCACAGGAAGTGGCAAGAGGGGTCGTGCGTGTGTGAGCTGTCTCCACGTGTGATTCTGCCGTGGCTTCCGCAGTGCCGAATGTGCCTCATCTGAGCATGGTGAGTCAGCTGTAGAGCATCAGGCTTCTCAGGTGTCCTTCACCCAGAGTCTTGCCTTCGAATCCCAACGTGACCACCTTCTTGTTCAGGACATTCTATAAACATAACAATTTTTGTACATCCTTAGCATAATAACTAACCCAAAAACATTAATTTGAAGACTTTTGTAACAGTGCTTTGGGGTATATATAAATGTCACAGTGTTTTGGGTTTTGGTAACTTTATTCCCAATTGAATATAAGGCAATAAAGTAAATTGAAAGTAAGAAAGATGTAGAGTAAATATTAAGAGTAATAGGTAAAAATGTAAATTTTAGAAATGGGGAGAGAACTTAGGGGTGATCTAGGCGGATCCAGCAGTTGTGTGATTAAGACATTGAAGAACTAGAGGTTTTGTGCCATCCCACGATAGCGCATCTGATCCGCGGCACACAGTTGATGTTCTCTTGGGTCCTCTCCTCCTGGATTTTGTTCTCTGACCCTAGAACATATACCTAAAGTATTCTTTGACAGATTTGAACAAGACCCATCTTTCTGATTGGACTTCGTTTGAACATAGACCCATGAGTCTAAGGTGCGGCCTTAGCACACGTGTGGGTAAGCTGAAGCTCCAAGCAGGAGCATGCTTTGCAGCGACATGCTCCAGAGAACAAAAGCTGGTCCTTCTGCCTCACAGCGTTACACTTCGGATCTTCCTTGACCACATCGGCATGTTTGGCATGCTTCGCAACACAGGGAAGAGCACTAAAATGTAGCTTTCTAAAAAATAGCAAAATATAGGCGAGCTCACCAGCAAGTGTTTGTTAAAGAATAAGATAGTTTATGTCATTAATAAAGTCATTCTGAGGCAGCCTTTGAAGTCTTTCATCTGAATCTGGGTTATAAATACCTCTAGTGTCACTCCATCTGCTGCTCCGCTGAAGAATTTATTTTTACTTTACAAGAAGAATCTTGAACAATTTTGATGAATAATGCTCCCCTGCTCCGGAGTGACTCTGAAGACAGAATGCATTTTTATTATTATGAACATTTTTGGCCAGCATCCTATGCTTTGAATCACAACAATGTACCAATAGCAGGCTGTTTGTGGAGTCTCATCTGTTTCTTATTTGAATAAGGAGCACCAATTGTAAACTGTATATATTCTGTGTGCATTATTTTGCATCACTTTTGGTTCAATCAGTGTAACTTAGGCTTTATTTTGGAAGTTTATCTATGTACCTGACAGTATTCATAATTAGATACATTTTGACAGTAGTCTTTTTTTTTTTTTTTTGGTACCATGGATTGAACTCAGGACCTCACACTTGCCAGGCAGGCACTTATGCTGCTGAGTTGCTATCTCCTCAGCCCAATTGGATACATTTGAATGAAGAATGTACATTTAATTTTAGCTCTTTGCCTATAAATCAAAAATCCCAAATCCAGTCTTGCTTTTCCTGGAGAGTAGAGCTGTCTAAGTTGCTTCCTGTGTACCTTCTGTCTCCCATCTATAAAAGCCTTCAGTAGCAGTATTGCCGAACACACTCTGTAAAAGGTTTGGGAAACAAATGTTATCTGAACAATCTCCCGTTCTGCAGGGGCAAGTCACTGAATGATGTGCTCTGGTATGCTTGATGACCTCCCACAAGCTATGAGTGCATCTGCTTGCTCTTACTAAGTGTGGTATTTTCTTAGCTCCTGAAAAATTTTCTCTGGCCCTGTAGGTGCTTAGTAATAAGAATTAATTAATTGATTAATTGCTAAATGAACTTTCTCACACCCCTAAGAAAGTTCAAAAATATTAGCTGAGATCCTAGAGATAGTATGAGTTGGTTCTACCAGGGAATCTCCTACCTGTAGGGGTCTTGAGGAACATGATGCCCTTTGTGTCTGTAAGACAGCATTCCTTTCACTCTGTCATATAGGAAAATAAGCTTCATTTTATTAGTTTACCTTGGGGAGCAGTTTTGTCATTCAGGCCTTCCAACTTCTTGTTTTCTTTTTGTATAAAACCATAAATGCAAATACTGTATCAAATAAAATTTTATATACTCAGTGAGATTTTCCTTTCATAAATGTATTAGACAGTAGAATTTATAAAGGTATATACAAATAGGAAAATGATACATTGAATTAAAAATTTCTTTTATATCATTTTTCCTACTCTGAATTATGATGTCATTTATTCCTGTAATTAAGACTAATAAATATCAATATGTACCTGCAATCAAAGCTATTCCAGTTATAGCTAATGAATTTGTTACATACGATACATATTAGATAACATTTGGCTAGACAAAATACAAAAAATAATTGATAGTCTATTCTACAAAAATGTTAATTTTTTTGAAAATGGTCTTATTTATTTAAAGAAGGCATAAACTTGCAAAAGCAATGTTTGAAATTCTTTTTTGCTTTGTCTTCCCATATTTTAATTTTTTTCATAATTTTATTGAGAAATCAAATAGCAATGAGACAGTTTCAAACTAAATTGGTAGGACAGTTTCAATGATTAACACATTGCATACATTCTTCCTAGTGGTTAATTGCT
>NDGN011452387.1:0-23539 GCA_002564285.1 Tympanoctomys barrerae
CAGAAACAGGGAAGGGGTGGAGGGGAGAAAGTGGCAGGGTCATCAAGTTCATGGGGTGTCTCTTTTGGGTGGAAAATAGGGAGGGTGGAGTGGACATTTGTTAAAATAAGATATGAATCATATGATGACACATACAGAACAGAAACTCGGCGAGGTTAGAAGGCCAGCAAAATGGAGTCAATTTGTCAGGGTACAACAATAATGGCCTTTACTTTTTCTCAGTAGATGGTATCACCTGAATAAAACATCTACCCCTATGGGTAATCACAAGGATACTGATGCTGGACATCCTGCTTGGTGTTCTGCTCTCCCACATTTTTTAGTATTTGGTCTTTTTTATTATTTCCTCTAAATTATGAATGACTTTTTTAAACCCCCTTTTTGAATAAATAACAAACTATTCCATATTGTTTGGTTCTAAAGTTGCATACAAGTTGTACAACAATATTTTGTTTCTTACCTTTTGATTATAGAATAACTTTTTAGATGTTGGTTAATTGTCAGTCTTATCCAAAGAATCATTAAAATCATTGGCCACTACTGGAATTTGTTCAATTTTCTTTCTCCTTTCAAGTTCGACCATTTTTGTACTGTGAGAGTTGACAATAAGGAGACATCTTTTTATCTGTCCATTTCATCACACAAACTTTTCATCATGGATATGCTAGTTTTTCTTCCTTTTTCACTTTTTTCTTTAGCAGATCCTTTGACACTTCTTCCCTGGTCAGTATCAGTATCCCCAACATATATGTTTTGTATTATAAAAGAAGATTTTGGACTTCTGGAGAAGTATAAAAATTGTAACGAATGTAATTACGATGAGCAATTCATAGATCATAAAAATTACAGGTTATTTCCATAAACGATAAACATAAAACAGTAAAGTAACAAAAGCTTATTAGCAGATTTCACTAGAAACAACCATAGGTGAATACAATGGATTACATAAAAAAGTATTCAAAACCTGTTGATATAAAACAAACAGATATATGAGTGTATTTCCTAAAAACAAGGATCAATTTGTTGAAGACACCTGACCAAGCAATGCTTGAGATAATAAATATATATAAACAAACATGCTGGTATGATGACTCTCAGGATAAACTCCTAAGCAGTTATGGTCAACACTTGGAAACAGCATAAATGGCCATCACCAGATGGGTGCAGGATCAATCTGTGTTCCATTCACCCAGTGGCAAGCAATGGCTCTGCCATTACAAGAAGCAGCAGAAGGGAAACCTAGCATGATTTTATTGCTTGAGAAGACATACCAAAAGTGTTTACTCTGAAAAGTGACAGCATTAACCCTTCTTAAAAAGGCAAACTCTCTAGCAGGGACACAAACTACATGATCTGCTTGAGATGGAAGGACAGAGGGGCTGGCAGTGACCACAAATTCCCAAATAATGTGTGACATGCTCTGCATCTCAACTGGGGTGATTATCTCCAGGACCTCACAGTGAATGCACCTTGAAGTCACCACCTGCTGTCCCTACACTAACTACTACAGTTAGTGATTGAGCTCAGTAGCTAAGTGTGAATAGTCATCCATACACATCTTCTGGAAAGGTAAAATCAGCTCTGAGCCTCCACTCTTAGCCACCTAGGGCTTTTCCTTTTTTATTTTTATTTTTGGTCTTTCAGCTATTATTTTTTAGACAGGGTTTCACTTTGTGGCCCAGGTTGCCCTTGAACTCTCAGTAATCCTCCATCTTCAGCCTCTGTAGTGCTGGGATTACAGGGGTGCACCATCAGGGGTTTTTATTTCAAACTTCTATATACATTAATGAAAATTATTATGGACACTTTTTAAACATCTCCATAGTCACTTTTGCAACTGAAATACAACTGAAGTCAATGCAGGAAAGAAAATCATCCTGAAATCTTACAAATCTTTAAGTGCTGACACTGAACACTTTGCCTTTTTTTTTTCATGACTGTTTTAGCTTGCCCCGGAGGCTGGGCTGGCACAGCATGTTGTGCCAGGGATTGAACTGCAGTCCCTGTGCTTGCATAAGGTTGCCTAAGCAGGCACTTTAGACCACTGAGCTATCTTGTTGGCCCTGAACACTTTGTCATGAGGGAGAATGGAAGGAAAAGCCCACTTTTACTCCACCTGCCACAATCTGAGCATCCATATATTTGTGCATTAAAACTCCGAAGTTTAACATCTAGATTTCTGTTTTTTTCATTGTTGTTTCTAACCACACAGATATGTTCCGCTATGGAAAGAAAGTGGCCATATGGTCTTCTTATAGAGTGGGAGAGCTCATGGCCTCAGCCCATTACCTCACTTCCTTGGCAACAGGGCTAAACAGAACTTCAGAGTCACCGGGCAGCACAGTCTAGTGACGGCTGCCTCGACAATCACTTAGCTGGAGACAGTCAGCAGTGAATATGCTGTGTTGCTTCCTTAGATCTCAAGGCAACAGCCACAGGACCCTGTGCAAGGAAAGCACTTAGCAACCAGTGAAAGGATGGATGGCTCGGTCCAGATGCCACAGGGTCCTGAGCAACACAGGGCATGTCACACCAGTGCCAGATCACAGGTGCTCTGAGATGAGAGGGAGCCCAGAGCAGGTCTCCCTGGGCCTGGACTCTACATACTTGGAGCCCCCGAGCCCATTTAGGCCTGGTCCATTTAGGCCTGGTTAACAATGTGAGTCTATGTACAACCCATGCCCTTTGTCCTCGCTTTATGTGTAGGGTGCAACTGGGTATGAGAAAAGTTCTGCCTGGGAAGGAGCAGGGCTGGGAGGCTGAGGGCCTTGAGTCCTGTCAAACTTCCACCAATGACAGGGCTTCCAGGAGGACAAGGGCAGTGCCTAGTGATTGTCCTTAGCCCCAGAGTGAGCCCCTATCCTCCTGAGGTAGAAAACTGTGAAGGAGGTGTTTGTTTGTTAGCAGTACAGGGTTACATAGGGCTGAAACAGCAAAAACTGGGGTCAGGCAGAACCTTGTGCTCCATGCCAGCTGCTGGGCAATATCCCAACAGAGCTGCTAGCATGATATCAGTCTGTGCCTGTGCCACACACTGAGACCACACAATAGGAGCCAGCTCAAATACAGGTTGTGTGAGCAAAGGGAACTCTGTACTACACACACAGAAGAACAGAAAATGCTTGGGGACAGAAAAGACCTTCACTACATTCCTACAGGGTTTGGCGAACAGTGGTCCCAGGACAAAATCTGAGCCCCATATTCTCAACATCTACATCTGCTCTGCTCATCTGGACTAACTGACCTTTTACAACAGTGTCAGTGAGCACAGCGACACAGCCTTACATGAATGGAGAAGCTGGGCCTGACTCTTGGACCAGGACATTCTATTCTATACTCATTTCTACCACAGGAGCAGGTCTTGGGACTCATGGGTTGCTGCTCTTCATGCACAGGTTACATGCACACTCTCCTCAGGTAACAAGCTGGCCTGAAAAAGCCAGTGTTTCTAGGAGTTCTTTTTGAAATGTAACTATTTTTAAATGAATGTCTTTCCTTAGCTGGGATCCTCCTATACCCCTTCTGGGAAGAGTCATTGTGTGCAATTTAGAGATTGATCAGGCTTAATCCTGAAAGCCTCCCGAGAAGTCATAGGTGAGACACCTACCCCATGTCTCCCCACTGTCCCACCACAGACTGGAAATCAAGCAGCAGAGAGCCTGGAAGAGGTCTGCTCAGTGAGGGTGGAGCCATCAGGCACACAGGAAACCCTGATGGAGTTCCTGTAGTAGGGCTTCCTGGACAGCTGCGCCATCCACAGGCTTTTCTGTCTGAGCCCCATGAGGACCAACACTTCTTCCCTAGAGTTGGCTATGGTGGGAAGGTGAGTTCTGCTCTCAGAGAAGGAGACCTTGACCACTGTGACTCCAGGTCTCAGGAAAGTGCAGGCACCACTCAGCCTCAGTTTGCAACTTTGATCAGTGCAGTGCTGAAAAGAGCAGTCTCACATCATCATTGTCAGTGTCTCTATGTCAAGAATGAAGGCTTGTCTTGGCCCTGTGGAAGACCTGCTGCAACAGCCATACTGATTTTCAGGGATGACCTTTCATGTTCAATTTTCCTTATGCTCACTGACCCTTGAACTTGAGGAAAGTTGTTCTGGACACTGGGCTGTAAGCTTATGGTTTAAGAGTGACCCCAAGCAAGAATCCATGGAAGATGGCAAAGTGCCAAGCCCACTCAGACACCATGAAAGGGCAGGTGGTTGATGGTTCATCAATCCATGAATATACAAAAAGACAAACTGTCTTTTCCAGTTACAAACCAAGATCCAGTAACCAAGGCAAGTGCAACATCTGCCCTCTGAGGTTTCCATGCTATGTGGGATCCACACAGTCACTCGAGACATCAGAGCAGGTAGTGGCACAAAGAACTGGGCAACACATGTATTGAGTGCAATGACATTGTAACTAACAGTCTCTGTCTCCATAGGGCTGACAATAGGAACTAGCAGAGAGACAGTGTGTCAGCTGATGTGTGTCTGGAAGAGGCATGGAGGTCACACCACTGAACAAGGGCTCCCTCCTATGGAGCCTTCTCTCAGGTTCTCTGAGATGCCTGGGCCAGGACTGTCTGTGGGTGTGTGGAGAGTGTCGCTGGACCATGCAGACTAGACAGAAGTCCATGTGTCCATCCCCACAGGTTCCCTGGGAAGGGAGTGTGGGAGGTGAGGCCAGGCCATGCCTATCACTGCTGTTCCTTGCCTTTTCCAAGTCCATCTCAAAAGTCCTTGACTCCTCCCTGGAGCTGCACTCTCAGGAGGATCCCCCAGCTGATCTGGATCTGACAAGAGCACACTGATCCCACTGTGGCAGAGGCAAGGTTAAGGAGGACTGAGGAATGGATCTGTGGGCATATGAGGATGGTCTGACCTTTGGACAATGAGATCATTGGCAGTCAGTGAAGAAGTCAGTTTGGGAGGACTTCCTGGGGGTGCGTTTGAAAACAGCTTTCTCTTCCAGGCAGTGGGAAGGTTTCACCCAAAAAGGAACATGGAAACTTAGTGTGATCTTCTCTCGTCTTGATCCTCAGGGTGAGCTTCAGCCCAAGCTAAAATCCCAGCTGAAGAACCCATGACAAGTCCACCTGAAGAGACTGTGCCAGCTCCAGATGAAGAGCCTGGACCAGCTCCACCTGCAGAGCCCATGCCACATTCATGTGCAGAGCCCACAGCATCTCTACTGCAGAGACTGTGCCAGCTCCACCTGAAAAGACCGAGCCAGGAAAACTCGCATACCTAGTGGAAATCCACCTGCAGAGACACTGCCAGCTTCATATGCAAAGCCTGTTGCAGTTCCATTGACAGAGCCCATGCCAGCTCCACTGGTAAAGCCTGAGCCAGCTCCACAAGAAGAGCCCATGCCATCTCCACCTGTAGAGCCCTTCCCAGCTCCACCTACGGAACCCATGTCAGCTTCTCCTGCAGAGACTATGCCAGCTCCCCTGCAGACCTCGTGCCAGCCCCACCTGTATAGCCTGTGCCAGCTCCCAAGAGAGCCCTTGACATCTCCATCTGCATGGCATGTGCAGGCCACATCTGAAGGGATTGTGTCACCTCCACCTGCAAAGCATTTGCCAGCTTCAGTTTCAGCACCTATGACAGCTAGACCTGCAGAGCCCATGCCAGCTCCAGCTGCAGAGGCCATGCTAACTCCAACTGAAGAGCCCATGCCAACTCAACCAGCAGAGACAGCACCAAATCCACCTACAGATCCCATGCCAGCTCCAACTGCAGAGCCCATGCCAGCTCCATTGCAGAGCTCACACCTCCTCCACTTGCAGAGCCTCTGACATCTCCACTTGCAGTACCCATGCCAGCTGCAGCTTCAGAGCATGTTCCAGCTCCATCTGCAGTGCACATGTCAGCTCCATATGTAGAGATGTGCCAGCTAGACTTGCAGATATGGTGCCAGCTAGAACTGTAGAGCCTTGCATGCTCAACCAGAAGGTCCAGAGGTAAATACAACTACACAACTGGTGCTGGCTCCACCTGCAGAGTCCATGAAAACTCAAGCTGTAGATCCAGTGCCAAATCCACCTGAAGAGCCCCTGTCAGCTTCACCAGCAGAACCCATGCCAGCCCCACCTGCAGAGGTTGGGCAGCACCACCTTTACAGCCCAAGCCAAATCCACCTGAGGAGCACATGCCAGCTCCACTGCAGAGCACATGCCAGCTCCACCTGCATAGACCCTACAAGCACCACTAGCAGAGTCTCACAAGTTCTACCTTCAGAGCCTTACCTAGCTCCCCCCTTAGAGACTATGACAGCTGCAGTTGCACAGCACGCATCAGCTCCAGCTGCAGTCTGTGCCTGCTCCACCTGCTGAGCCCGTGGAAGCTCAACTTATAGAGCCAGTGTGAAATACACCTGCAAAACACCCGCCAGATCCATGTGCAGAGCCCGTCCCAGTTCAACCTGCAAAGCCTATGCCAATTCAACCTTTAAAGACCATGACAGTTCCAGCTGCTGATCTCACACCATCTCCACTTGGAGATCCCTGCCAGCTCAACCAGCAGAGCCATGGTCAAATTCACCACAGAGGCTGTGCCAGCTCCACCTGCACAGCCCATGCCTGCTCTACCTGAAGAGCCCATGTCAGTTACACATGAATAGACATTGTTTGATCCACCTGAAGATGCAGTCCCAGATCTATCTGCAAAGCCTATGCCAGCTCAGGCTGCAGAACACAAGACATCTCCAAATAGAGAGCTTGTGCCAGCTTCATCTTCAAAGTTCACCGACTCCACATGAAGATCATCTGCCATCTCCACCTGCAGAGACCATGCTGGATCCAGCTTCATAGCCTGAGTGAGATCCAGCTGCAGAACCATGCCAGCTTCACCTGCAGATCATGTGCTAGCTCAACCTGCAAAGCCAGCACCAAATCCACCTGCAAAGCCATTTCTAGCTCCACCTGCGCAGCCCGTGCCAGATCTAGCTGCAGAGACCACATCAGCTCCACCTGGAGAGCATGTGCCAATTCCATTTGAAGAGCCCCGACTAGCTCCACCTGCAGAGCCCAAGCCAGCTGCAGCTGTGGAGCCTGTGCCAGCTCTAGCTACAAAGCCTGTGCCAGCTCCACCTGCACAGCATGTGCCAGCTCCACCTGAATTTCCATATCAGATTAACCTTTAGAGCCTGCCTGAAAACCTCCTTCAGAGTCTATGCCATTTTCTCATGCAGAGCCCTGCCAAGTCCAGCTGCAAAGACATGCCAGCTCCAGCTGAAAAGCCCATGCCAGCTCAACCAGCAAAGCCAATGCCAAAACCACCAGAAGAGCCCATGCTAGATACATCTGAAGGTCCCATGCCATGTCCAACTGGAGAGCCTATGTGAACTCTATCTGCTGAGCCCATGCCAGGTCCATCTGCAGAGATCATGCCAGCTCCACCTGCAGAGATTCTGTAAGCTCAACCTGCAAAGGCCACTCCAGCTCCTACTGAAAAGCCAGTGTGAGCTCCACTTGAAAAGCCCAGGCCAGTGAAACCTGCAGAGCCATTGCAAAATGCACTTACAGATACCCTAGCAGCTCCATATGTAGAGCCCATGTAAGCTCCACCTGCAGAGCCCATCCAGCACCAACTGCAGAGCCCATGTCGCCTTCACATACAGAGCATTGTGAACTCCACCTGAAGAGCCCCTGCCAGAAGGACCTGATGTGCGTTGGTCCCCTCAACCAGCAAAGCCAGTGCCAAGATCATGTGAAGAGCTCAGCCTATAGTCAGCAGGGTGCAGGTGTCAGCAAGCGCAGAGCCCATACAAGCTCCACATGTAAAGCCCATGCAATTTCATCCTGAAGAAGCCATGCTAGCTAAATTTGCAGAGACACTTTCAGAGCCCATGCCAGCTCCCACTGCAAAGCCTGAACCAGCTCCTCCATGCAAAGCCTTGTCATGTCTACTTGCAAAGCCCATGCCGGTCCCAGCTTCAAAGCCCATGAAAACTCCATCTGTAGAGCACTTGCCAGCTCCAACTGGAATGCCCTGGTCAGCTAAACCAGCAGAGCCTTGTGAAATTCACCTGAAAAGGCGTGCCAGCTCCAGCTGCAAAGACCACCCCAGCTCCAGCTGCAAAGACCACCCCAGCTCCAGTTGCAAAGACCACCCCACCTCCAACTTCAGAGCCATGTAAGCTCCACCTACTGAACCCATGTTAGTTTTACTTTCGAGCCATGTAAAATGCACCTGCAGAGCCCATGCCAGTTCCACCTGCAGAGAATGTGCAACCTCCACCTGTTATAGCTCCTACAAGCGTGGCAAGTAGAGACTCACCAGCTCCACCTTCAGAGTCTGACCCAGCTTCTCTGTCAGAACCCATGCCAACTGTAGCTGCAGAGCATGCACTTGATCCAGCTGCAGAATCTGTGCGTGATACACCTCCTCAGCCCATGAGAGCTCAACCTGAAGATCTCAGGCCAGCAAAACCTATAGAACCAGCACGAGATGCACCTTCAGAACACCTGATATCTCCATGTGCAGAGACGACCCAGCTCCACTTGCAGAGCTTGTGTCAGCTCCACCTGCAGAGCTTGTGCCAGCTCCACCTGCCTAGCCCATGCTATCTCCACCTGAAAAATTCAAACTGCAAAGCCAGCAGCAAATCCACCTGCAGATCCCATGCCAGCTCCAGCTTCAGATAATGTGCAAGTTGTAGCTGCAGCACCATTGCTAGCTCCTTTGAAGAGCCCATGCCAGCTCAACAAGCAGAGCTTGTGACACATTCACCTGAAAAGCCCCTGTGAGCTCATTGTGCAGAACTCAAGCCAGCTCCAATTGCAAAGCCCATGTTAACTGCACATGAAAACCCAGCGTGAAATCCACATGTAGAGCTCTTGCTAGCTCCATCTGTAGAGCTCCTAACAGCTTCACCTGCTGCCTTGGGCCATCTCAACATGCAGAGATCCTGCCATATCCAAATAAGCAGCCAGTGACATTACCACATATAGAGCCTGTGTTAACCCCAATTAGAGCCTGTCTCAGCTCTACTTGCAGAGCCATGCGAGCTCAACCAGAGGAGCCAGCATCAAATCCACCAGAAGAACTCCTACTAGTTCCACCTGCAGACCAAGTGCCAGATCCACCTGAAGATCCCAGATAGCTTAATCAGCAGAGCTAAGGTATATCCTCATGAATGGCTCCTTCCACCTCCACCTGCAAAGCCCATAACAGCTCCACCTGCAGATCCCACGCCTGCTCCACCTGAAGAGGCTATTGCCTCAACCTGCAGAGTCAGCACCAAACGCACTTGCAGAGCCATTGCCACACCCACCTGCAGAGCCTGCATAAGTTCCACCTGCAGAGCCTTGCCAGCACCACCTGCAGAGCCCATGCCACATCAATATGCAGAGATTGCAACATCTCCAAATGAGCCTGTGCCAGCTCCACCTGCAGAGCCATGCCAGCTCTACCTGAAAAGCACAGGCCAGGTAAACTTGCATAGCTAGCGGCAAATCCATCTGAAGAGACCCTGACAGTTTCATTTGCAGAGCCCTTTGAAATTCCATATACAGAGCCCATGCCAGATCCACTGGCAGAGCCTAGCAAGCTCCACCTAAGAGCCCATGTCAGCTCTATCTGCAGAACCTGTGCCAACCTACCTGTATAACCTGTGCAAGCTATCCCTGAGATCCCATATCAGCTCCACTTGCAGAGCATGTGCCAGCTCCATCTGCAGAGACCATGCCAGCTCCAATAGCAGCTCTAACTACATAGCACATGTCAGCTCCACCTGCAGAGGTCATGCCATCTCCACCTGAAAAGCCTAAGTCAGCTCCACTTACAGAGCTGCTGCCATCTGCACCTGCAGAACCCATGCCAGCTCCATCCTCAGAGCATAAACTAACTACATCGGCAGAGCCAGTGCCAGCTCCACCAGCAGAGCCTGTGCCAGCTAGACCTGCAGAGCCTTACTAGCAACACCTGTTGTGCCTGGCATGTTCAACCAGAAGAGCCAGAACCAAATTCAACTGCAGGATTCCTTGCAGCTCCACCTACAGAGCTCAGGCAAGCTCCAGCTGCCAAGCTCGTGCCAGCTTCACCTGAAGATCCTGTGCCAGCTCAACCAGCAGAGCCAATGTCTAATCTACGTGTGGAGCCCACCCCAGCTGCAATTTCTGAGTGCATGCCAGCTTAACCTGCAGGCTCATGCCAGTTCTAGTTGAATAGCCTGTGCCAGTTCCAACTTCAGAGACCGATTTAGCTCCACATAAAGAGCCCAGTTCCAGCTAAATATGCAGAACCAAGGCCAAATCTAAAAGCAGTAATAGCAGTTCCATGCCAGCTTCACCTGCAGAGAATGTGACAGATCTACCTGCAAAGCCCATGCCATTATAGTTGCAGAACCTGCAACAGCTCCACCTGCAGAGCCTGCGTGAGCTCTGCCTACAGAGATCCGGCCACCTCCACCTGAAGAGCCCATGCCAATTCCACCTGAGGAGCCTATGCCAGCTCAACCGACAGAGCAAGTTCCAAATCCACCTGAAGAGCCCATGCTAGATCCACATGCAGAACACCTACCAGTACTAACAGCAGAGCCCTCATCAGCTTTATGCACTGAGACTATACCAGCTCCAGGTGCAGAGCCCATGCCAGCTGGAACTGCAAAGCCTGTGCCAGTTTCATATGCACAGAATGTGACAGCTCCCACCACAGAGGTTCTACAAGCTCCTCCTGCAGAGCCCACCTTAGGTCCTACTGCAGAGCCCGTGCTTGCTCCACCTGAAGAGTGAAACTCCAACGGAAGAGCCTGTGCCAGCTTACATGAAGTGCCCAGACCAGATCTACCAGGAGAAACAGCACCAAATCTACCCAGAGTCCCTGCCAGCTCCACCTGTAGAACACATACAAATGCCAATTGCAGAGCCTATGGCACATCCACCTTCAGAAGACATGCCAGCTTAACCAACAGAGTCAGGAAGAAATCTACTTGCAGAACACATACAAACTTCTTGTGCAGAGTCCATACCAACTCCACCTGCACAGTAGGTGCCACTTCCATCTGCAAAGACCCTACAAGCACCAACAGCTGAGTCTCACCAGCTCCACCTGCAGTGGTCATGCCAGCTCCATCCACAGAACCTGAATAAGCTCCACCTGCAGAACCTGTGCCAACTCTTCCTAAATCACCTGTGTCAACTCCACCTACATAGCTTGTGCCTGCTTCAGCTGCAATGTCTATGCTAGATCCACCTGCATATCCTGTGCCAATTCCACGTACAGAACCCATACCAGAACCACCTGTAGAGCACCTGCCACCTTCATCTGCATAGGCCCTGCGAGTACCACCAGCAAGGACTCACCAGCTCCACCTATAGAGCCTGTCTGATCCCATGCCAGATGCCACTGCAGAGCATGCACCTGCTTCAGCTACAGAGCCAGTGCCAGCTCCACCTGCTGATCTCATAGAAGCTCTATGTGAAGAGCCCAGGCAAGCTAAACCTGCAGAGCCTGCACAAAATCCACCTGAAAAGAAACTGCCAGCTCCATCTACCCAGCCCATGCCAGCGCCTGCTGTAGCATCTGTGCCTGTTCCACCTGAAGAGCTCATGCCTGTTCAACCAGTAGAGCCAGTGCCATATCCACCTGCAGAGGCCCTGTGAACACTACATACAGAGCCCATACCAGAACCAATTGCAGAGCCCATGTTAGCTGCACCTCGACATCCCATGCCAGCTAAACCTGAAGAGCCAGCACAAAATCCACCTTCAGAACAGTAGCCAGCTCCATGTGCAGAGCCTGTGCCACCTCCACGTGCAGAGATATTCCAGGCCAACCTGCAGAGCCTGTGACAGCTCCTTCTGCTGAGCTCATTGCAGCTTCAGCTGAAGATCCCATGCCGGGTAAATCTGCAGGGTCAGGGTCAAATCCACCTGTAGAGCCAATGCCAGCTACTCCTGCAGAATCCATGCCAGCTCCAGCTTCACAGCCCATGCCAACTCCACCTGAAGAGATCTGCCAGCTCCACCAGCAGAGTTAAGGCATAGCCACTTAAATAGCTCAACTCCTCCACCTGCAAAGCCCATAACAGCTCTACCTGCAGAGCCTATTCCAGCTCCACCTGTGGATACTGTGCCAGGATATGTAGACCTGTGCCTGTTCCACTTGATGAGTCCATTTCCTTAGCTTGAAGGGCCAGCACCAAATGCATGTGCAGAGCCAATGCCAGCTCCACTGCAGAGCCCGCACTGGCTCCACTTGCAGAGCCTCTCCCATCTTCACCTGCAGTACCCATGCCAGCTCCAGCTTCAGAGCATGTGTCTGCTCCATTGACAGAGCCCATGTCTCCATTGACAGATACCATGTCTTTTAGATCTGCAGAGCCTGTTCCAGCTACACCTGCAGAGCCTGAAAGGCTCAACCAGAAGAGCCAGCACCACATACAACTGCAGAATCTGTACCAGCTCTACCACTCAACCTACGCTAGCTCCATCTGCAGAGTCCAAGCCAATTCTACCTGCAGAGCTCTTGTAAACTGCAACTGCAGATCTTGCACTAGGTCCTACTGCTGATTCTATGCCAGTTCCACATAAAGCCTGTACCAGCTCCACCTAAGAGCCTGTGCCATCTTCACTTGATGCCCCAAGCCAGCTCAAGCAACAGAGCCATTGCCAAGTCCACCTGAAGATAAGTTACCAGCTCTAACTGAAGAGCCCATAAAGCTCCAACTGCACAGCCAATGTCAGCTTCACATGCAGAAGCCATGCCAGCTAAACATGCCGACCCAGCAAGAAATCCACCTGCATAGCCCCTGAGAGCTCCTTGTGCAGAGCCCATACCAACTCCACCTGCAGAGCCCATCCGGAACAACTGCACAGCCCATGCCAGTTCCAGCTGCAGAGCCACCACCAGCTCCACCTACAGAGCCTGTGCCATCTCCACTTGCAGAGTCCATGCCAACTATATATGCTGAGAAATTCCAGCCCCATCTGAATAGCCATGGCCAGCTAAATCAGCAGAGCCTGCACAAAATCCACTTACAGATGTGTGACAACTCCACATGCAGTGCTTCTGTCAGGTCCACCTGAAGAGTGCATGCCACCTCCACCTGCAGAGCCTGTGCCAGCTCTAGCTGCAAAGCTCATGCCAGATCCAATTACAGAGCCCATTCCATCTCTACCTACAAAGAACATGCCAGATTCACCTGCAGAGGTCATGCTAGCTCTGCCTGCAGAACCCATACCCACTCCACCTGAAGAGCCTATATGAGCTCCAACTGCAGAGCCTGTGCCAGCTCTATCTGAAACACCCATGCCAGCTCCACCTACATAGCTTGTGCCAGCTCCACTTGTAGAACCCATGCCAGCTCCACCTGCAGAGCACGAGCCACCTCTTCCTGCATAGTCCCTACCAGCACCACCAGACTCTCACCAGTTCAACCTTTAGAGCATGTTCTAGCTTCTCCATCAGAGTCCATGCCAGCTGCAGCTGTAGTGCATGCACCTGATCCAACTACAGAGCCTGTGGGTGCTCCACCTGCTGAATCCATGGGAGCTCAACCTGAAGAGCCAAGGCCAGGAAATCATACAGAGCCAGCACGAAATTCACCAGCAGAGCACCTGACAGCTCAATGTGCAAAGTCTGTCCTAGTTCTACTTGTGGAGTCTGTGCCAGCTCCACTTGCTAAGCCCATGCCATCTCTGTGTAAAGAGCCAATGCCAGCTCCACCTAAAAAACCCATAGCTGCTCAACCTGCACAGACAGCACCAAATCTACATGCAGAGCCCATGCCAGCTGCACCTGCAGAGCCCATGCCAGTTCAAGCTTAAGAGGGGCCCGGTCTAGCTGCAGTGCCCATGCCAGCTCCATCTGAAGAGCCCAACCTAGCTCTAAAAGCAGAGCCAGGGCCACATACACCTGAAGAGCACCTGCATATTCCATGTACAGAGCTCAAGCCAGCTCCAATGGCAGAGCCCATGTTAGCTGCACCTCGAGAGCCCATGCCAGCTAAACTTGAAGAGCCAGCACGAAATCTAGCTGCAAAACTCCTGCAAGCTCTATATGCAGGGCTCCTACCAGCTTCACCTGCAAACTCATGCCAGTTACACATAGAGACTATTTCAAGTCCAGCTGCAGAGCCAGTGTCAGCTCCAGCTGAAGAACTCATGCAGCTTAACTAGAAGGGCCAGCACTAAATCCACTTGAAGAGCCCCTGCCATCTCCAAATATAGAGCCTGTGCCAGCTTCAATTATAGAGCCTGTCTCAGCTTCACTTGCAGAGCCATGCGAGCTCAACAGCAGAATCATCATCAAATCCACCTGAAGAGCCCCTGCCAGCTCCACTTGCAGATCCCATGACAGCTTCAGCTGGAAAGCCCCAGACATTTACACATGCCGAGCCAGAATGAAGTGTACTTCAGAGCACCTGCTAAATTCATCTTCAGAGCCTTTGCTAACTCCACCTGCTGAGCCCATTTCAGCTTCACCTGAAGAGCTCATTCCAGCTCAGCCTGCAGATGCAGCACCAAGTCCACCTTCAGAACCAATGCCACCTGCTCCTGCAGAGGCCATGCCTGCTACATAAAGCAGAGTCCATACCAACTCCACCTGCAGAACCTGTGCCACCTCCCCAGAGAGCCCTTGTCAGCTACACCTGAGAGCATGTGCCAGCTCCACCTTAAAAGCCCATGGCATCTCAACCTGCAAAGCATGTGTTAGATACAGCTGCAGAGCTTATGCCAGCGCCAATAGCAGAGCCTGTGCCAGCTCCACCTATATAGCCCATTCCAGCTCTGCCTTCAGAGGTCATGCCAGCTCCAGTTGAAGAGCCTCTGTCAGCTCCATCTGCAGAGGACTTACCAGCTCTCCCTGTGAAGGATGTGCAAGCTCCACTGCACAGTCCTCATGGGCTTCATCTGCAGTGCCTCTTCCATCTCCATCTGCAGAACCCATGCGAGCTCTAACTTAAAAGCATTCACCATCTCCATCTGCAGAGCCCATGCCAGCTCCACCTTCTCTCCTACGCGAGCTAGATTTGAAGAGCCTCGACAGGTTGTAGCTCAACAGCCAGCACCAAATACCACTGCTGAGCCCATTCCAGGTACACCTGAAGAGCCCATGCCAGCTCAGCTAGTAGAGCCAGCACCAAATGCACCTGAAAACCCATGCCAGGGCCATTTGCAGAGCTCATCCCAGCTCAACCTGCAGAGCCAGCTTCAGCTCAAGTTGAATAGTCTTTGCCAGCTCCAACTTCAGAGACCGCTTCAACTCCACATAAGAAGCCCAGACCAGCTAAAGCTGCAGAGCCAGGGCAAAATCTACCTGCAGAAACCCTGTCAGCTTTATATGCAGAGCCCATGCCAGCTCCACCAGCAGAGAATGTGTCAACTCCACCTGCAAAGCCCATGACGCCTGTAGCTGCAGAGCTCCTGCCAGTTCCAACTGAAGAGCACATGTCAACTCCACATGCAGACTGTGCCAGCTCAAGCTTCAGAGTCCATGCCAGCTGCAACTACAAAGCCTGTGATGGCTCCATATGAGGAGCACGTGCCAGTTCCACCTGTTGAATCCTTGTAAGATCCACACGCAGAGCCCGCCCTAGCTCCTACTGCAGAGCCAGTGCCAGCTGCACTTGAAGTGCCCAGGTCAGATAAAGCAGGAGAGCAGCACCGAATCCAGCTGAGAGATCCTTCTAGCTCCACCTACAGAGCCCACATGAGCCCCAATTGCAGAGCCTGTGTCATATCCTCCTGCAGAAGCCATACCAGTTAAACCTGCAGAACCAGCTAAAAATCCACCTTCAGAGCCCATCCAGCACCATCTTCAGAGCCCAGGCCAGCTAAAACTGCAAATCCAGCTTGAAATCTACCTCCAAAGCCCGTGCCACGTCTACCTGTAGGGCACCTGCCATCTCCGTCTGCATAGCCCGTACCAGAGCCACCAGCAGAGTCTCATCAGCTCCACCTGCAGAGTCTGTCCCAGCTCCTCCATCAGAGCCCAGGCCAGCTGCAACTACAGAGCACACAAAGCTCCAGCTGTATAGCCTATGCCTCCCCCACCTGCTGATCCCATGGAAATTGAATGTGAAAAGCCAAGGCCAGCTAAACCTGTAGACCCAGTGCAAAATCCACCTGCAAAGATCTTGCCAGCTCCACCTGCACAGCACATGCCAGCTCTAGCTGCAGCAACCGTGCCTGCTCCACCTGAAGAGCCCATGCCTGCTAAACCAGCAGAGCCAGTGCTACATCCACCTGAAGACCTCTGTGAGCTCCACGTGCAGAGCTCAGGCCAGCTACAATTGCAAAGACCATGTCAGCTGCAACTTGAGAGCCCATGGCAGCTAAATCTGGAAAGCTAGGGTGAAATCTCTCTCTAGAGCTCCTGCCAGCTCCATGTACTGAGTCCCAACCAGCTCTACATGCAGAGACTTGGCCAGATCCAGCTGTAGATCCCAGGCCAGCTCCAGCTGAAGAGCCTGTGCCAGCTCAATCAGCAGAACCAGCACTAAACCCACCTGAAGAGCCCCTGGTAGCTCCAAATATAGAGCCCTTGCCAACTCCAATTTTAGAGCCCATCTCAGCTCTACCTGTAAAGCCAATTCCAGGTCACCCTGCAGAGCCAGCATCAAGTCCACCTGAAGAGCACCTGATAGCTGCACCTGCAGAGACCACACCAGCTACACCTTCAGAGCCCATGCCCGCTCCACCTGTAGAGCCTATGCTTTACTCCACCTGGTAAGCCTGTGGCAGCTCTACCTGAAGAGCCCATGCCAGCTCAACCTACAGGGTCAACACCAAATCCAGTTGCAGAGCCTATTCCAACTGCTCCTGCAGAACCCATGCTAGATCCAGCTGCACAGCCTGTACCAGCTCCACCTGCAAAGCCCATACATGCTCCATTTGAAGACCCTATTGTCTCAACTTACAGAGCACATGCCAAATAAATCTGCAGAGCCAGTGCCACCTTCAATTGCAGATCTCACATGAGTTCCACCTGCAGTACCCATGTCACATCAATATGCAGAGCCCATGCCATCTCCATCTGAGGAACCTGTGCCAGCTCCTCCTACAGTCATTTCCAGCTCCACCTGAAGAAATAAGCCCAGGTAATCTTGCATACTTAGTGGCAAATTCACCTTCAGAGCCTCTGTCAGCTACCTGTGCAAAGCCTTCTGCAACTCTACATACAGAGTCTGAGCCAGTTCCACCTGAAGGGCCTGTGCCAGCTCCCCCAGGGAGCTGTGTCAGTTCCACGTGCAGAGCATGTGCTGTCTCCAGCGGCAGAACCCATGCCAGCTTCAATAACATAGTCTGTGCCACTTAAACTACAAAGAGCATGCCAGCTCCACCTGCAGAGCCCATGCCACACTACTATGCAGAGCCCATGCCATCTCCATCTGAGGAAACTGTACCAGCTCCAACTGCAGAGTCAGTGCCACTTGAAGAGCCCAAGGCAGGTAATCTTGCATACCTAGTGGCAAATTCACCTGCAAAGCCCCTCCAGCTTCATGTGCAGAGCACTTTGCAACTCTACATACAGAGCCCGAGCCAACTTCACCTGAACAGCCCATGCCAGCTCCCCCAGAGAGCCATGTGAGCTCCACCTGCAGAGCATGTGCCAGCTCCACCTGCAGAGACCACGCCTGCTACACATGAAGAGCCCATTGCCTCAACCTGCAGAGCCAGTGCCAAATGCACCTGCAGAACCAGTGCTAGCTCAACCTGCAAAGCTTTCACAAGCTTCACCTGCAGAGTAGTGCCAGCTCCACCTAAGAGCCCAGGCCAGATAAACCTTGAGAGCCAATTCGAAATCCATCTGCAGAGCCCATGCCAGCTTTACCTGTAGATCCCATGCCAGCTACATCTGCAGAGCCAGTGCCAGATCCCCTGAGGAGTACATGGCAGCTCCATGTGAAGAGCCCATGCCAACTCAAGCTTCATGGGCAGCACCATAACCACCTACAAAGCCCATAAGAGCTACACCTGCAATGCTCATTCCAGTTCCAGCCACAGAGCCCATGTCAGCTCCACGGTCAGAGGACATGCCCACTCCCCCTGCTGACCCCATGAGAACTCCACCTGCAAGGTACATCCCAGCTCCAGCTTCAGAGCCTGCACCAGGTTCACCTTCAGAGCCTGTCATCTCCACCTGTAATCTATATGATCTCTAGCTTCTGAGCAAATGCTAACTCAAGCTGAGAACCCTTGCCAGCTTCTCCTCAAGAAGCCAGGCCAACTAAACCTGTCCCAGCTCTACCTGCATATCGCAGTGTGAAATCAACCTGCAGATTCCCTGGAAGCTCTATGTGCAGAGACCATGCCAGCTCTACCTGAAGAGGCAGGGCCAGCTAGACCTGCAGCGCTGTCACAGCTAAATTGCAGTGTTCATGTAGGCTCAACCTGCAGAGCCAGCACCACATACAACTACAGAGCCTATGCCAGCTCCACTTGCAAAGCTTATGCAAGCTGCAGCTCCTAAGCTTGTCCCAGCTCCACCAGAAAAGTTCAGACCAGGTGAACATGCAGGCCAAATGCCAAATCCATCTGCAGGGTTCCTGCCAGGTTAATATGTAGAGTCCATACCCTTACCACCTTTTGAGCCCATGCCAGCTCCCCCTAGCCCAGTCCAACTGAAGAGCCTATGCTGGCTCAAACTGCAGAACCTGTGCCAAATCCACCTGAAGAGCACATTCCAGATGCATGGACAGAAGCCATGCCTGCTCCACTTGCAGATCCCATGTCAGCTCCATCTGCAGAGCCTGTTCCAGATCCCTCTGCAGAGGCTGTGCTAGCTACACCTGAAGATCCTATGCCACCTCCACCTACATAGCCTGTGTCAGCTACAACTGCAAGGCCCAAGCAGCTCAATATGCAGAGCCAGCACCAAATGCAATGCAAAGCGTATGCTAGCTCCACTTTCAGAGCCCATTTTAGCTAAACCTGCAGAGCCAGTGCTAAACTCCATCTTCAGAGCCCCTGCCAGCTCCATGTGCAGAGCCCATACCAGCTACACCTGCAGAGCCTGTGCCTACTCCACTTCCAGCACCTGTCCCAACTTCACCAGCTTAGCCCATAGCAGCTCCACTTGCAAAGCTTGCCACAGCTGTACCTGCACAGCCCTTGCCAGCTCCACTTGAGGAGCCAATGCCAGCTCAACATGAAGAGCCAGAGTCAGCTCCACCTGAAGAGCCCAGTGCCACTAAATCTGCAGAGCCAGTGCCAAATCCACCTGCAGAGCCCCTGGCAGCTCCATGTGCAGAGCACTTTCCAGCTCCACCTGCATAGCCCATGCCAGCTGCACTGACAGAGCCCAGGCCAGCTGCACCTTCAGCTCCATTCTCAGGGCTGACAGGACATCTTCTTTTTCCTCCGAAAGGCCCTGAGGGCCCACTTACCCCATCTCAGGGTGTGGGGCTCAGGCAGCCCCTCATGCTGCACATGGGACGTGGACTTCTGCTCTTCTCCAGAAGGCACCACCACAGCTGTTCAGTCCAGCTGCAGAGCCTTTGCCAGATCCTCGTGCAGAGCCTGTGTCAGCTCCCTGCTGATATCGAGCCCCACAGCAAGAACAGGTTCCAGGAAGCCCTTGTGCACCAGTTGCTGGGCTAGGGCTTCTGTCACCCCTATCACAGGACCCAGTGCCTGAGCTCCCCGTGGGGCCAGCTCTTGCCCCACCCCTGTGATTCCCCTTCATTACTGCCAAGCTTATTTTGGCCTGTATTTTTGCTTTTGATTTGTGGATCTATGTAAATGATAGAATACTTTTAAAGTAAAAGTTTTAGTTTTGTTCTAAACAATCAACTCAGTGTCAAGAAGTACCTTCTCTGTGCTGTGTGCTAGGCACTGCTGTCTTGCTCCAGAGCACCCTCCTGAGTGGTGTGGCCCTGAGTGGCTCCTCCCCTCCCCCTGGTCACCACTTATGTTAGGTCCCTGTAATTTACCTATATTTCTTTATTCTTCATGGTGCAGTAAGAGTTCTCTTTGGCCACTGAATCCTGGAAGGGACTGATGAATCTTGTTTGTATAGAAGGGAAAATCTTGGATAGACCCTATCTATGTTCAGTTTACCTATTCTGGAAATTATGCAGTTCTTTTGTCAGATAAAAAGTATTTATTTGAGTAATGAATGCAATACAAAAGAAAAAGAAGATACAGACACAATCCTCCAACCAGGAACTGTGGCTCCTCCAGAGGGGCTCGTCCTCCCTGTCTTTATGTTAGAGTTCAGATCTGTGTGTTTCTGCTGCTGAGTGAGGAGCGTGTCAGCCATAACTCTCCTGTCATTTCATGTAGGCCCAGGGGTATGGCTCCTTCATCCTCTATCCTTTGGCAATTCAGTGCCTACACTTTCACATTTGTCTCAGCAACCTCTGCCTTAGATAGTTTCAAGCTTGTCATGCAAACAAGAGACTCTGAAGGAAATATCTGTCTCTAATCTCATTTCTTAAGAAAAAATCCTGGTAGAGGAATTTTTGGTCACAGTCACAGAAGTTCAAACAGTAATAGACCCACATCCATGGGGTCCCCTACGGAAAAATATACACTACCAAAGGCAGAACTCCTGTGACTCCTAGGAAAAGCAGCTTTATAGTTTTTATGGGTTACTTGGGTTCAGCCCCTTCTGGCTGTTATCTGTTACATCTCAGAGGACAATGGGACAGAACAGTGCAGCCCCAACTCTAATTAGCAAATGTACTCTAAATCTTGATAAAATTTTATTTCTAAAATGTGAAGTCACAAGCATCATTGATACTAGGGGTTGAAGGTCGCTAGGGGCAGTTGGTGCAGTCTTGCACTGTTAATGTTGCAGAACCTTTTTCCTCAGCAATGGCAATTAAAACCAGGACCTTCTCACTGAGGAATGTAACCAGCCCATTTAATTTTTGTTTTTAATCTTTTCAAGTCTCACTAAGTAGTTCAGTTGCCCAGTCTGGGCTCTTGTGATCCTCTGTCCCCAATCTCCCAAAGTGCTGGGGTCACGAATTTCTATAATCTCACCCTGCGTCATTAAGCAGGTTTGAATAAAGATCTCCCAATTATTTCACTATGTCTGTGTGTCCACCTTTAGGACCTGGATCAATTTGGTGTGTCTGGAAAGGAGTGTAGACTCCCCCAAAAAGTTGGTTCTCACACAGTGTCCAGTCACTTTCTGCCTTTATGTCATGTGAGTGACCTTCATTCCAAGCCTGCCTGCCTTCCTGGGTGGTACCAAAGGCTCTCCACTAACCTCCCTGCACTGACGCTGATGTTCAGAGACACTACACGATTCCCACTTTTCAGTGAGGTGAGCAAGGCAATGAGCAGGACAAGCCCATCGCAGGAACAACTGCTCCCCTATCCCAAAAGTGCTGCACTATGGAGCTGCTGAGAGCTTGTGCCCATGACTGAGCCTGTGCCCATTGACTGAGCCTGTTCCCATGAAACTTGGCAGGAAACACCTCACCAGTTTCCACACAGGTCCTTCAGCTCATGAACTGCTCAGAGCTGTCATGGGATCCTTTCATGACCATGTATACTCACTGCATGCTTACCAAAAGCTGTTAGGCACTCACAGTATACACCACCACCCATTACATTTGCCATAAAGAAAGGATCAGCTAGTGTGAGCTAGGCTTTCAGCAGATGCTGCATGGGTACCAGAGCTGTGCTGCATAGCAGGGAATCTGAGAACAGTCTATGGTCAATAGATCCTACCCTTCTGAATCAGATAGGGCCTAATTCCCATTCTACACACCCAGGGTACCAATAAAAGGGAAAATATATATCAACAAAATTGTTCTTTTAAAAGAATTTTTGTCAAGACCCAGGCCCAGCCTAGGTCTGAGTCTTTCCACTCCCCGCCTGCTGGACTCCTCCAGACCCATCCCAGGCCTGGTGTGTGCATGAGACCTTCCACTCTTCCAAGCCCAATGGATCCCTTCCAACCCCAGCCCAGGCCTGGCTTTTGTGTGGGACCATCCACACACTCGTGGGAATCTTCTCCATCAGATAGGCCTGCTGTGAATCTCTGTGGCTGAGGTGCCTACAGAGAGGCTAGTGTCCAGAATCACTCAGCTAATACAGAAGCATAACATCTTGCCAGAGGGGCAACGTGGGTTCACTTCCATGGGCTGCAGCAGGAAGAAGCTCAGCACAACAGCCACACCCAAGCCAAGCACATATGGATGAATTCAAACTTCGAAGATCCAAACTTAGTAAGCTGAGAAACTGTGCTAGATCCAGATCTACAAGTGTCCTCCCTCTTTTTCTCTTGATCTACAGAAGGAGCAACAGCTAACTGGGTGAACTAGTCTGCCTGAAAGACCCAAAGTAGGGGGAGGGCAGGTGATCAGATGGAATGTAGGGGAACTAAGTTAAATACAAATTCCCAACTTAATATCTGCTTAGCTCCACAGACATAATCTTTGCTCTTACTGTCTAAAATACAAACCCATTACTTACAAAACTTTCTCAATGGCTAAATATCACAACCCACTATTAGTGTTCCTAATTATAGTACTGTAAATACAAAACTATAACTGTCTTAACCATATAATCTCTCTTAGGTAAGAATTTCAGTAGGTGCTAAGGTTATAATTACACCAAATCTCCACCCCAAAGGTCAGAGGACAGTGCTATACAAAAATGCCAAAAAGAAGGAGCAAAATGCAGTCTCAGGCCCTGAGCCCAATGAGAACAAATGCAGGAGACAATAGCAGAGAAATAATTGGGAATCACACAGCGGAAATCTCTTAATTAATAGCGTATCAAATAAAGAAACCACCGCAGAAAAGTACAGAGAAAATCAGATCAGAAATAATCTCTGAAGTAAAAAAGAAATAATAACTATAATGAAAGAATTACTAAGTGAAAACCATACCTAGACATATCATAGTCAAGATCCCAGAAATCTAGCACAAGAACAATATACTAGAAGCCAGTAGAGAAAAGAAACAGATCACATTTAAGGGAGAATTCATCAGAATAACAGCAGATTTCTGTGCACAAACCATCAGGTCAAGAAGAGCATGAAGCAGCATACTTACTTCAAGTCCCCCATGAAAACAAACTCCAGCCTAGATTGCTATACCCTGCAAAACTCTCTTTAAAGTTTGATGGAGAATTGAAATACTTCTATGACAAAGAACAACTAAAGAATTTCATAATTACAAAGCAAACCCTACACAGACTAATAAAAGATATTCTAGAGAAGGAACAAAATGACCAGAACTCCATGAATGAGAACAGAAAGAAACCACCAAATAGGGCAAACAATTAAACACAGGAGAAAAAGTAGTAAAGAATAGCAGGTAAACAACATGTTAATCATAAATCAATACATCTCAATTATAACCATCAATATAAATCTACTAAATTCACCAATTAAAAGAAATAGACTAGCGCATTGGATTAGGATGCAAAATCCAACAATATGCTGTATACAATAAACACACTTACTGACAAAGAAGGCTGAAACTCAAAGGATGGAAAACAATACTATATACTTCAGCACCTCAGAAAAAAGTAGGACTAGCAATCCTGTTCGCAGACAGTCCCAACTTTCAAAACAAGAATGATCAAATGAAATAAAGAAGGCCACTACATACTGGTTAGGGAAAAAATTCAA
>NDGN011452396.1:0-10393 GCA_002564285.1 Tympanoctomys barrerae
CCCCGGGCAGGCACCACAGTCCCAGCCAGGCCTTTCCATGCCAGCGCCACTCCACGCTCCACATGAGCGCAGCAAACCCAGATGGGGCTGCGTGCTTTTTACATTTTTTAATCATACTATATGGGATCTAGAAAGCTAGAAAATCACTGGAAACCAAAACCCAAAGAAATAAAGCAGTTTGGGTCACACGGCCAATTAGGCGCGGGTCCTGAGTCCTTGTTCTTTCTGGACTCTCTGGGCTGCATCTCAGTCACTCTATCTTCCCACTATGCTTCAATTTAGATCCCAGTAACAAGGGCGATTTCTACAGAAATTAAAAATGAAAATCTTATGTTGTCTCCTTACAAGCAGTAGGTACCAGGTACTCACATGGTTCTTTTAATACTCTTTGCTTCTAATAAGTCAGACACGTTAATGTGCTGGACACGCGAGCACAGGGCAGAGAATCGGCAGCTTCCTGAACACAGCAGGGCACAGTAACTCTTACAGGAACGGAATACAGTGAACTAAACACAGCCTCACGATGGGGACGAGGCAAGAGCGGCTGTTCTGCACGCGACGCTGTGAGCCGCTCTGCTGGAAGCAAAGAGCAAAGAAGACATCTGCCGTCTTCCAAGCTGGTGCCCCACATCCCTGTGAAGCCCCTGCAGTCACAACATCATGCTGCACAGAGCGAGCACAGCGGGACGCGTGCTCCCAGGCCATCCTGGGGAGCGGTCTGACCTTCATAGGAGTCTGACATTGTTTTCAGTGTCACTTCAGTGTCACTTGTGCTCCTCCTTTTCTCTCTCCCTCTTGTTAGAAAATTTCTCCAATGAGGATACGAGCATGGCAAGAAGGCAGAAGCGCTAGCAGTGTCGTCGTGACAGTCAGCCACCGTGCCCCGGTGGCAGGGGCCTCCCTCACTTTGCCTTGCCTCAAAGCTGCTCTGCACATGATTTGGCCAATGATGATGTCTGTCAAAATAATAGTGCCTTCCACTGTTTCCTTTGTGTCCCTATAAGCACTTTACATGCATCATTTTATTTAGCCTTCTGACAAGGACCCCTGCCTACACAGCTCCAGCTATCTGCAGCTACAGCACTACATTTGGAAAAGGTAGACTTGAACCTCAAAGCTTGTGTCCTTCACCAGTGTTCTGCCAGTCATTCCCTTTTTCACTGCCCAACCACTAGGTCCTGGACATTGTGCTCCTGACTGGAATGTAAAGAAGGAAGGATGTATACTCAGGAAGCTACTGTGACACAGGGAGTAGAGAAAGCAGAGGTCACAGTATTACCCACCTTGAGACAGAAGGGAGTGTGGGGAGCTTTGGACATTTCCAGGATTGACAACCCAGTCTTTCAAGGGGCAGAGGAAGCTTCCCAAGGAAATGGAAAGCATATATAGGCCCTTGTCAAATGACCATGGGCGCCAAAGGCACTTAACTCAGGAGGCAGAGAAAGAGCAGCAGATGCAGAGACCTGGAAGCGTGACAGGACAGGGGCACATCAAGGCCACCCAGCAGCTCAGAACAGATGCCACCCAAAGGGAGATAGAATCCTGGAGAGAGACCAAAACTGCAAGATGCAAACCAAGAAGAGATCTCCTGCCATGTAGGAAGTTGAGCCTGTGGAAGGCCTGGTGATCCCTGAGGGACAGGAGTGAGGGTGGGTGCTCTGCAGGACAATGATTGCTCTCTCACTGGCTCTGAGAGGAGAGAGCAGGGACCACGGCACATTTTATCTACTCAATGAAATTAAGGAGAGACAGCCAACACATGGCAGTAGTAGATATACTATGGGCTCTCAGCATCATGCCAGTCCTTTTGGTGCCCTTATGCTCCTGCCCAAAAACTAAAGGTGACCTGAGGGCTCCAGGGACTCCCAACAGACATTCTTGCTGAGGCTCGGGAGGAAGAAGTAAAGGACGGAAGCAAAGATCCTGTGCAGAGAGAGTGACTCCTCTGGAGCAGCTCAGGGGAAGACCCATCTTGCTGCCCTAGAAGGGTGCATGCCATCCTAGGAGTCCCATGGCATGGGTGCACGTGTGTCCTGAACCCCAAGCTTGGTTCCCAGACCCTCCTGGTTGGTAATGGTAGGTGACCCCACAATCCTTAAGAGTCCCTTACAACAAAGCTGGTGTCATCTCATCTAAGAATACAACAGAGCGGCACCTGTCCTGCATTCTTGACCGCAGAAGATCCTCCTTCACTGCTGCCCCATGGAACAAGCATAAGAGGGAAAAGGAGACCTGAAGACATCATCTCAGGCCAACACAAATGGGGAGCTCAAGAAGGTCAGTGTCACTGTAGGATCTAAATTCTCCAATCAAGCTTTACCAGAACCAAGACCCACGTTTTCATCTTTGTGTTCAAAATCTGGTGTTCAGGTCCTATTTGACAGGGAGAAAGGCCATATTTCGCTCACACCCCTTGATGCCTCCTTGTATCACAAGGAAAAGTCACATTTCTACTTTGGAAATAGGGAGACTATCATCATCAACCATTTGGCTAGAGCAAACCCATTTCCTCCATCAGTCTACAGTAAGGGAAAGGGTGCTTGATGTGTTCATGCTAATCAGAAAGGCAATGGGGAGCCCTCGGGGGCAGACCCTTCAGCTGGAAGATGAAATCTGCTGATTACCAGGGCATCCTTTTGAAAAAATAAAAGGTTATAACCTCAAACCCTGCTCAGTGATACGCTGGGAGAGGCTGGTTCCCCCCTTGACTCACAGCTGTTCCTCCACACCACCTCCCAGAGCATGTAGTCTCCAGGATTGGGTGTCTAAGAGCTGAGATTGAGAGAGATGAATGAGTAAGAACTGAGGAGAAACCTGAGGGCAGCCAGGAAGGACTTGGCAGGGCCTGGACTAAACTCAGCTCAGCAGTGCAGTGGTCCCTGAGCTCTTCTCTTTCCTGCATTTTCCATTGCTAAAACAAGGAGAGAAAGACTGCAGATTACGTGATCCTTGTTTGTAATGATCTTACACTTTTCAGAACAGCAGATTGGCAGGAGAGAAGAGAGAGAGTCCCGCCTTGAACCATCATCCCAAGGGTATGGGGAAGAACCACAGCAGCAGCTGCTAGGGATGCTGGCGATGTCCCAGATCCAAGCAGCCTCCCCATGTGCTCAGACTTTTATAAGACTTGAACTACATTTATACCATTATAAAGATTTTTGCAACCCAGTTTACTCAGGGTCTTGGTTATGAGCAATTTTTCAACCTATTGTTCAATTAGTTGAGATGGCATATATTACCACTTCATGTATATAGCAACATCCATTCCATCCTTGTAAAGAAAGAAATGACAAAAGGGCCTTAGGTGGCTAAAGTATTGTTTAGACTGATGCTTTTCTTTCCTGAGAGTGGCAGGCTCAGAGTTGGTGGTTATTGCCTCTTATCATATGCACATTTCCAATGAGCATAGTTCCTGATATATCAGTCCACAACCAATACAAAGAGGCATAGAAAGAGCAGGCTGCTCTAAAAGGTAGATAAATCAACAATACCAAGATACAATAGCACAATCTGACCATGTGGGAAGAGACTGCAAAAATATAAGAAACAGATATAATAATTTAAAGTCCATACATCCATGTGACTGGAGCTCTTTGTGTATGAAGGCAGTCTCAAATAATGCTTAGAAAGACTAAAATCAGGGGCCAAGGGTACATCTCAGCAGCATAGCACTTGCCCTGGCAAGCACAAGGTTGTAAGTTCGATTCCCGGTACAAAACAAAAAGAACGTCAAAAACATAGCTTGACACCATAACTGATGCCTACAGTATTTTGAATCATATTCTATTTTTAAAATATATAACATTTATCAATATTTCCGGAGCACTATTCATCTCAAAACTTGGCTACTTGAAAGATCTTGATCCACATGATGTCACATACATAAGCTATTTTGTACAGTTCATTGTGAAACTATACTTGAGCATCATACATGTATTCAGCATTACAATCATGTATTCTATACCTGTTTTTCAGGTCTTGTCCATGTGTAACATCCTAGAGATGAGTCCCATACTCTGGATAAGTGTGTCTAATAATTCCTGGACTAATTTGGACACCAACAAATAAACAGCTAATTGTAACATTTCATAAAACCTCTAGGAGAGGAAAGTCATATTCAATGTGGCTGAAAGAAAAAAAATCACTGTAATTATAAGGCACCTTTGCTAAATGATAACAGACACACCACCTAAAGGCTGGACAGAAGATAAGTCAGTCATCTGCTGGGAAGCGAATCCAAAGCTCTTCTCATAAATATGACAAGATGCTCTTCCTCAGCAGACTTCAAGACAGTACAAAGTAAAATAGCAAAGAGATATCACTTCTCACCTATCATGCCAGCGAAAGTAAAAGAGAAAGGTAACATGTGCTGCTGACAAAGACATAGGGCACGTTTCCTTCACACACGCTAATGAAGTGAGAACTTTTACACTCATTGTGGAAGCCAATATGGCAGCAACTATTAAGGTTTTTAAAAGAGCCTACCTTTTAGCTCAGAAATATTACTGGAAATTTACCCATAAAAGTTAAAGGATCAAAAAATGATAAACATAGAAGGATGCCCATGTAGCATTATTTATTAAGAATTAATGAATGAATGTAAGTGCCTATCAGTAGGAAATTTGTTGAAAACCCTGTAGCACAGTCATTTCATTAAAAATTCTATAGCCATTGGGAAGAGAGATGTATCTATGCCACCCAATTCAGAGAGAGCTGAAGAAAGGGAGGGACGGGTTTCCAGCATGTAAAGGGAGCAAAAGAATGTGCAAAGATTCTCATTTTACAAAATACGAACAAAAATTCCTGTACATAGGTGTGAGTATATGTGTAAATGATAATAGGCTCTTAGAAAAAAGTACAAAAGACATCCAAGCTGGATTAGTTGGCAAACAAGGAGGTCTATTAAAAAGTAGACATACAGGATTTTTAAAAAAGCCTATATATTTCATGCACAGTATATAAAATGATACATATGTCTGTGCATATGCACACATGTGTATTACATGCATTCCCACCTCCACATGCCACGTGTGTGAGAGAAATGAAAGATGGTCATCCAATGATGGATAACTAAAACCTGGAATTTCAAGTGATTTTTTACTCATGCTTTATGTTTTTGTATGTGATCACTGCTGACTTGTCTTACTTACATGACTTTTAAATTAATAGAGTGATAAAATCAACATCAGTGGTGGTCAGTGCCGAGTGGGCTTGAATAAGAGTATATCTTGCAGGCCCTAGTACCTGACTGCAACTAGAAGAGACCACACTTAGATCAGGAGACTGGATTTAGCTCAGGTTTGAAAGGAGAGAGGGAGCTGGTGAGAAAGCCACATGAGGAAGTACATGAAGATGGAAATAATTATAGTCATTCGCCCTGAGACAGAGCCTCTCTTCTGCAGCAGAGAACTGAAGAGTAAAGACATGGAACTGAGTTCCGAGATTAGAAGAAAGCCAGTCAGCTAGGAAGTGTAAGTGGTCGCCATAATGCATGCACAAAAAAATGTGACTTTCAGAATTAACAACGAAAACAGCTTGTTTTTTTTTCCAAGTTCTACAAACTGACAAATATTTTGAGTGCTCAGGACTCTGCCCGTGGTGACACCATGTGCTGCACTCAGATGTAGACTTCGGTTGGGTAACATTTTCATTTAAACCCTCCTTCCTGTCAGTTTCCCACCCAGCTGACTCAGCTGTAAATATTTGCTTAGAGGAAAATGTCACAAATGATCTAAGCTCAGGCATCCAAAAAATGGTCATTTTGGAACATGGAGAAGCTGTACTTTGCATGCTAGCTAAGCAAGAAGTCTCTCAAGACTTATGACTCAGAGCTCATGTCAGAAAAATTAGTTTAATTTAGTAAAAGCCTATCAAGTAAGTGCTCCTTCTTCTTTAATTCTGCCTGCCCTCTAAGACAGAAGCTACATGTGCTTTGCCAGATAAAGGGCTGTCTGATGTCACCAGAACTCCTGTCTGCTGCAATACGGCTGTTTTGTAAATCCTGACTGAATGCCTGTTAGTGATGATGTAGCGTTCTTACACTACCATCAACAAGGAAAGAGTCCAAATGCCACCATGTTATGGTTGCAGCCTTGTCAGAGTCAACCAGCATCACAGGTACCTCAAAGTAGTTTATTTCAACTCAAGAAACTCTTTCCTTGCTTTTCCAAGTGTCTTTGGCTTCTCAGTGGGGATAGCAGTCGCCAGTGCCTGGCTCACCTATTCCCATCACCACATTATGAAATGTGGCGGGTGATATTATTCCTCTTCCAAGAAATCGAAGGAGATGTACAGAAAGTCAGGCACCCTTCACACATTTCACAGTGCACCAGGAGAAAAGCCTCAGGTCACTGAAATGCAAATACTACGTCTTTGTAGACAATAGGTGTTTTGAGAATTGAGTTATCAATGAGAAAATTAGAACAAGAAGAATGTCATCACTTTGTGCTTTGCTGGATGTGGAAAGCAGCAAGAAGTAGTGGGAAAAAAAGATTGTAGAGACAGAAAGGGGGAGCAGATGTTGACACCAGATTCACAGAATGCCAAGCCCAGATCTCCTCTCACTGTACCCAGGACTCTCAACCTCATGGAACCTCATGCAGACTGTTCCCTTATATGGAACTATGGGACTATCTTCAGAATGATGAGATGACTGGAAAAGTGCCCAGTGCACAGGTAAACCCTCAAGAAAGACAGCTGCCACCACAACGTCCACAAGGGCTCCAAGCACCAGGACAGTGATAACAGAGGTGATGGTGCTTCTGCTGCTAAGAACACTAGGATCTGATACAGTTGCAAGAATAGCATATAATGAAACTCAGAGAGAACATATTACAAATGTTTAAATCCCAGCTTCACTATTTATCTTTGAAGTAGGAAGATGAAACTAGTTAATACAGTTAAATAACGTGTTTAGAGTGACCCCTTTCACCTAATAAGTATTAGGATCTACATGCTCAAGCTCTGGCCAGGAATATCTATCCAGGAAAAGCACAGAATAGTCAAAAGAGTACAGTCTGTTTTTTTGTTTTGTTTTGTACTTTAAGGAAGGGTCTGCAGGGTGTTCAGGATCTCACTACTAGATTGGACTCGTAATGATCTGCCTGTTTACAGCCTCCCAAGAGCTGGGATTACAGGCATGCACCACAATGCCCAGTCTCAATTGCTGTCTCAGAGCACCCTGAAGGCAGGGCTGGCACAGCAGACCTGGGGATTGAACCCCAACCCCCTGCACCTGCTTTCAGGCTCTTTAATCCACTGAGCTATTGGGCTGACCCTTCTTTTGTGAAAAAAAAATTTTTGAGTTCAGATCCTAGCTCTTAACTACAACAGCTGTTGGTCTCTGACAAGTTACTCCACATCTCTGATCCTTGTTTGCCTTCTCTATTCACTAAAATATCAGGAAATATTTTATTGATGTTTATTGTGCTTGGCACTGTTCTAAGTTAGGATAAAACCAGAAAAGAGTGGTTTTCAAGTTGGATTTCTAGAAGGATGGAACGAGAGAATATAGGTAATATGCTCAACCCAGTGCCTGACATACAAGAACTCAGCCATTAGGAGACTTACAGTTGCACTGCCTTGCCTAGAAGGCAGATGCTAACAAAACTCTGGAGGCTGCCAGCACCACTGCCTCACTTCTAAGACTTCAACCATAGTACACCCATAGAGCTACAAAGGGTGTCCACGACCCTCACCTCATCTCCAGCTACAAGCTCTGTCCATGGTCCTGATTCACAGAACTCCTCGGACATGAAGATGAGCAGCACTGTGAGACACTGTTAATGCAGTTTTCCCACATAATAAGGAAAACCCTTTCCGATGCCAGAGGACATCCAGCTCCTGTCTGCACCATTATATCATACACTACAGCAAAGGCAGAAGGCTTCCTGTTTCTTTCTGGGACCAGCTCTTGTGTATCCCTGGTTGGGCCCAAGTCCTGGGTACAGAACCCTCCACCTCCTTCTGGCTCCAGGCACTTGGCCAAGACACATCAACTTCCCACATGAGCCTCTTCCTCTCCTATGTAACAAGATGCCACCGAGTTGGGAGGACAACAATGAATACAGGAGCTAAGCAACCCATAAAGTTCTAGGCAAATATTGAGTCTACACAGCTGGGTTAGAGGGCTCGCCTCTTGAGCACAGACCCAATTGCAGACCCACTGAGAGAGGAACTGGAAAGAACAGAGGCCTGGGTTTCAATGCAGTCCCTACTGTCTTTTCCAATGTAATGTAACCTCTTGGGGTCCAGTTTTCTTTTTCTGTAAAATATGGATAATAATACAATTACACAGTGCTATTTTGGAGATCAGTGAGTTAACATATTTAATGTAATTTTAAAAATAAATCCAATAATGTTAGTGTTCTTCTTATTTAAAAATCTGCCCCAAAAAGTTCAGAGGTCCTATATTCTGAGTGCACAATACATTAAGAAACAATATACACCATACACTTCATGGTGCCTGTCTAGTTAGGACAACATGACACAAAGTTGAAGGGGTAATGCCAAAGCTCACTAACAGATGCACTCAACACAAAGAGTAGGCATGTGGGGGGTAACTGTTACTTTTTGTCGTAAGCACCTTTGTATCTTTCACAGTTTTTAAAAGTTGATATTATTCTTGCAAAACATTGATACTAGGAGAAGATAAGAAATGAGTGAGAAAGATGAGGATGGTCAGCACCCTTCCAAAGCTCCTAAAATGACTGTTATTATCAAACATAGCCCATGCATCCCTACTCTGGGATGACTCATCTGCCAGCATAAATGAACAGGTGGAGAGCTCAGGAGAGCTGTGGAAGAGGAAGCAGCATCTTCCCAAGGGAATGGGGCCTCAGAGAAGGTATCACTTGTGAGACAAATGCTGAGGAGTGTGTAGTGCTCACAGGACCAAAGAATAAGAATGTGTGCTCTGGACAGGGAAAGCAGCATTTGCAAAGGCACCCAGGCATAGGTGGGGTGCAAAGGTGGTGGGAAGTCATGTGTGTATATATTGTGCAATGTACAGAAGGGCATGTGATGTTGTGTGTACTGGCATGTACATGTGAGTAAGGATTCAATAGGTGCCTATGAGTGGGTGTTGTATGCATAAGTACATGTGTATATTCATGGATGTGTGTGAGGTGATTGTAGAGTTGTGGGCAGGTGTGTATGAAGCTGTACAAGTCGGTGTGTGAGTATAGATGGACTGTGTGTTGAGGTTTGTGATCTGTGTGTATATGTGAAGGTATCAGTGTATATGTGTATACCGGTATATAGATTAATGAACATGCATATATGCACATGTGTGTAACACTGTGAACACATGTATAAGGGTGTGCGTAATGCAGAGTCTAGGTGTAGTGCATGGATGTGTTTATGCATATGCATAAGTGTATGGTATGAATGTAATGTCTGTGTTTGAGCGTCCACATGGTGGTGTGTGCTCGAGTGTGTTTATGTATGCATGTAAGAATGGGTGAATAAATGCAGCAAGCATGAGTGTGCAAAGATGTGCAAGCTGCTGCGTGTATATCTCTAAGGGTATGTGATGCTCTGGGCATATTCTGAGGGTGTCTGGCTTGTGGCATGTGTGTGAGCATAGTGTGTGTATAGTGTGAGTGTAATGTTTGTGTATGTGTGCAACAGTCATATCAGGAGGACTGCAAAGGCCAGGCAGGGAAAATCCTGGAAGTCTGTGGTCTGGAATTTGAAGAATATGCTTTAGGAAGCCAGAAGATTTTAGGTTTTGATTTTTGCACAACAACATGACCACAGCTGTTTCAGAAGGCACTTGTCACACTGGAAGGGGCGTCCTGGAGCCAAGGGCAGGTCTGAGAGCTCAGAGGATGCCCCCACTGTGATGGGTGGCTGCCTAGGAGAAAGCCACTTGGGTCTTTTCCTGTCCATTCATGTTCTCAGTGGCATGCAAGGGTGTTTAGTAGTCTAACCTTCATTTTTCTTTTCCCCCCAAGTTAAACAAACGACACACTTTTTAAAAAGTTATCTATTCTGTGGAGTAACATTTAAAACACAACACCTCCTTCAAAGTTATTCAGAAACTCACCTATCTCAATGGAGTCCCCCCAAGAAAGAGACAGCTTGCTCTGATTATGCAAACAGATCCTCCCAGCTTCCCTATCCCACCCACACCAACTGGAGTCTCAGGCAAGGAAAAGCTAAGAAACGGAATCTGTGACGTGCCTCATTGTGTCAGAGCAGGGCTCCAGGAAGCATGTCTGTCTGGAAAGAGTCTTGTGTGCCCTGGAGTCTCCCTTGGGACTTTTTTCCTAACCACAGGATGACTTGCTTCCTGTGAGTGCTGATCTCTACCTCTTGGCAAAGGCCTTCTCCTCTTGGCTTCATTCCCTCACTGGTTCCTCCTCCCTCTCTTGCACCTCTTCTTCTCCCC
>NDGN011452402.1:0-12030 GCA_002564285.1 Tympanoctomys barrerae
AGGTGCAGCGTGGACTTACTGTGGTCTCCTTTCCACATGTGGAGCTCTGGGAAGTAAGACTTTGTAAAGTCTTGAAATTGCTTCTGGTAAATCCACCTCCTCCTATCTGACATGAACCATTGCTCAAGGAGACTAGGTGGAAAAACCTTCTCTCCCTTCCATATTTAACCTGGCCTTGAGGCTAAGCTTCCCATCCACCAAAAACAGAGAGAATGCCGGGATTGCTGGGATGAGCCAACTTGGCTTTTGGAGGGGACAAACACTTTGCACCAGGAATTGAACTACTGCGTGTGACCCCTGGCACAGGGTGGGTGTGGTCCCCGGGGAAACATTCTACATCTCTGTGCGCTCCTCAGCTCATTAGGGCTTAGGGCTTGGGGACTTCATTTCACCTTCAAAATACTATTGCTGTGGCCACGATTGAAAGTGAACACAAAATACAAATGGAAAAAGAAGAAGTACCGAGGATAAAAAATGACATTTGCACTGGAGTGATCATGAGCCAGGCTCTCTGTTTGGAAATTTATGCTCAGCGTCGTTCCATGTGAACTCCAGCTCAGCCTAAGAAGTGGGTGTTGTATATTTCTGAAAGCGAGTCTCAGAGATGATAAGCAGCTTCCTCTAGTCTACACAACAGGGAAGGGAGGAAGCCGCATTCACACTCGTGTGTAATTCCATGACCCGCTTTCTAGGTAGGATTTTGGATTGCCCACATTCATTATACAGATCATAAAACCCAGGTCAAAGTCATAAAACTCGGAGGGACACCAGTGCAGGTGGCATACACAAGTACAGCCATAAATGGCTTCTCTGCAAGGACTGAACCCTCCACCCATCACTTGTGGTTTCAGAGCCTTCTTGTGACATTTGTCCACCAAATTTTGGCCTTTAGCTAAATATCATAGGAGAATGCTTTAGAAGAATACAGAACTCCCTGGAGCTAGAAAATTAATCGATTGTTTATAGAGATAAGTCTCTTCCAGCAGTGGTCCTGCTTTAAAGATGAACATGCGCGTGTTTTTTTAATTGGAAGAAGGTGCAGACAAGTGAATGAAGGGATATTTTTGTGCTTCTTGATAAGTTCTTGCTAGACTTGGCTCAGTGTAGGGATTATAACAGAGAGCTGCTTTTGGTTGCCTAAATAACATGGCATTGCTATGTGTTGCCGACAGGCTCTCCAGACGTTCCAGATTTCCTATCTATGAACCACTGAAACTGTGGCCAGACTCACCTACCTACACATCTGAGGCTTTGAGGGGTTGGTTGTGGCTTGAAGGCGTCCCTGTGCTGGAAGTCTGATCCTTAGCGCAGCAGGGCTGAGGTGTGAGGCCTCAGAGGTGGTTAGGTCTGGAGGGCTCTACCTTCCTGCATGGATTAATGCTGTCCCTCGGGGAGTGATTAGCTAGCTCTCATCCTCACTATGGGATGCGCTTGGCTTCTGCTCTCAGATTCCCTTGCCCTTCTGCCTCCTGCCGTGGGATGAAAGCGGCACTTGCTGTGGTAGGTTCATTGAACGTGGGCTTCCCACCCTCCAGAGCAGAGAGCAGATACATTTTGTCTCTGCTTGTGAGAGTCTCTTGTAACATCATGAAATAGGCTGAGATGATGCTTGGTGGAGTTTGTTAAATCAGTGGCTTGCTGAACAAAGATCTTTTTTTTTTTTTTTTTTTTTCATTTGTGTATTTGGTACACTATGCAGGTGGGACTCCTGATGATCTTCCTGTTTTCAGCCTCCCTTAGTGCTGGGATTACAGGTGTGCATGCCCTGGTGTGGGGCTGGTGTAGCCCTGAGCTTGCCAAAGCAGGCACTTGGTCTGCTGAGCTATCTCACCAGCCTGAACAAAGACATCTTAAGTGTAAATGTGGCAAGAAATCCCTGCTCAGATCTTGTAAACTGTTGTGTTTTTAAGTAATTAATAGATTATTTACTTATTTGAGACAGAGTCTTACTAAGCAGTTCAGGCTGGCCTCCAACTGGCCGTGATCCTCCTGTCTCAGCCTCCCCAGTGCTTGGATTACAGTGTGTAACACCATGCCCAGCTTTGTGTCCTGTTTTTATTATAACAAATTAAGCATCCAGTAATCAGATTTTAAGACTCAGCTGTGAGACTTAAAACTCTTTAAGATTAGATGCTATGGTTTCAAAGGATATAAAACTAAGGGGAAGGGAGCCTGGCCACTTAGTAGTACCTGAGTCTTAGGGCAAGTGACTCCACCCATTTGTGTCCACGTTAAGTTCTCTGTAAGATAGAGACAACGGTAACAGCCATGGTCTCACTAGGCTGTGTGGTGAGGAGCAGGCAATGCCTCTAGACAATGCTAATTAGAGAGCTCAGCACAGCCCCAGCAAGCACACTCTAAGTTCTCGGGAAGCGGGGCTGTTCCTGTTGTTAAGGACAAGAGTTAAGAAGACGGCTGACTTTTGTTAGCACTAGCCTTATTTTCCTGGGGCTTCCTTAACACGTACCACAACACGGGTGACCTAAAACAGCAGCGAGGAATCCTCTCACTCATGGAGGTTGCAAGTGGGAAGCCAAGGTGTGGTCAGGGCTGTGCACTTCCAAGATGTTCGCGAAGGGTCCTCCCTTGCTTCTCGGAGCCTTGTCTGGCCCTCGGCAGACCTTGATTTTCCACATCACTCCAATCTCTGTCTCTTTCCACACATGGCCTCCTTTTCTGTGTGTTTCTGTCTCTCTTTTCTTCTGATAAGGGCATTCTGATTGGATTTAGGGCCAGTCTGACCCCACCTTAACTTAATTACATATCCAAACACGATTAGCCGAGCAGGTTTCAGGGGGATGTGATTTGGGGTGACACTGTTCAATCCAAATTTATAACATTCAATCAAAAAAAAAAAATCAAACAAACATAGAAATTGCTTTAGCCATTGGAGGGTGGTTATTTTCCCTCTTGCTTTAACAACACAGAGAGGACACAGTTACAGTGTGCTTCAATTTATGCCACTAATTGCTGGTTGCTGTGAGAAATGACATTGATAGTTATAAAATTATTGAATATTTGGGGCTTGACTAGCCAAAAAGGAGTCAGCTTAATCAGAGAAAACTGCCTTTGGCCTAGGCAAGTAACAGTTGATCTGGTCTCTGATGGAGGTACCCAAGAACATTATGGATGACAGATCTGCAACCAAACCTTTCTTCTAGGCAGGGCTAGTCTGTGTTTCTGAAAGTATCCAGAGAGTCGGGCTGCCGTGGAGTTGCACCACAGAATGGACAGACCTGTCCCACTGTGTCAAAAGGCTGCTCATTGGCGTACAAACTGATAAGACGGGGACTCCACAGCCTCCTTAGGCAGATGAAGTGATGGGGTCGCTGGTCTAGTTTTAGGGTCGCCGGGATGCCCTTGTGCTATCTGCAGACTCAAGAAGTTTCCCAGTCAGCACTTCTGTTTAAGATGCAAACAGCCCTGGGAGAGGTAATACTTTAATTGGTGATCAAATCTTTATGGATCTATTTGAAATGGACTCTGGGAGTAGTTTTTGGTAGGGCATTAGGCAGAAGGGCTCCTTTTTTTTTTTTTTTTTTTTGTCTTGTGGAAGATAGACTATATAAGTCATGCACAAAGCAAAAGAGAATCGTCCCGAGAGACCTGCTTGGATTAGCCCTGTCCTGTCACTGAAGTCAGTGAAGGTCACTGAACAGTGGTACAAGCTAATGTGATTTACAAATTCAACCATATACTCCAGCAAAAGGACAGGTGATAAGGACAGCAGGTGTGGAATGTAGAGGAGGCATACAGGGGACAGAGGTAGAGACAGGAATGTGTAGATGGGAGGAAGGAGGACGATGCAAAGGTAAGGGGGAGAAGAAGGAGGAAGAGGAGAAAGGAAAAGGATGGGGGAGGAAGAGGCACAGAGAAGTTAAATTATGTGGGCTGCAATTTGCCTATCACGCACCTCGGGGCTAGTACCATACAGGGCGAGACCGGCTGATCTGTGTCCTTAGGTCACGTGGGATTACCAGCCAGTCCTACTGCGAACCTCTCATGGAGTCTAGTGAGATGTGAGTGTCTCAACGTTTTCATTTTCATACAGCCTAGCTGCAGCAAGGGCCATCTAAAGAATGATCATTTTGGCTGCTCATAAAAAAAAGGCTCTATTTAAATGCCCTGAGATAGATTTTCAAAGGTAATTCAATTACATACAATTTTCACATGAGATGCTACTCCCTGAGACACAATATGACAGCCTGGTTCCACCAGTAAGCATAGATCTACGTTATTAAAAGAAGCTAGAGAAGGACGCTGTTGGGTTCCTTTGTTGGATGAGGGGTATGGTCTCTCATTCTAGAAGCTGAGCTGTTCACCTGTAATAGTTCCCTGGTGGGGGTCATAGGAGCTGTTCTCAGGCATGAGGACCCTGAATGGGGAGGCCCCAAGCTGAGGAAGACCCAGGCGGAGCTCCTGAAAGGACAACCCCATCACTGGTGCCTGAGGAGCTTGCTTAATGCAAGTGAGGCTCCTGGGGTGCCGTGGGGTTCATTCTGCTGTGCATTCCTGTCATTTCCTCAACACGAGGAGACACTTAGCTCAGAAGGGTGCTTACAGATACTTTCCCAATGCATTTTACAGCTTTTAATTTTAATTTTTTTGGTTAAAGTGACTAATGAAATCCATTGCAAATTCATCCCGCTACGGAACAGATACTTAGAGACTATTTAGATGTCTTTTGTGTAAACCCCTTGAAATGGTGTCAAAGGAAACACATAGGCTTCATTTATCTCTGATTGGCTAAACTGAAAGGCTCAGCCCCCTGCCTTTGTGCTCATGAATATTGCCTATTAACCCCCAGAGGTGCCGCGTGAGCTGCTGTATTTAACCTAACTCTCCAAAAATAAGGGGATCGTGATTTCCTTTAAATTGTTACTTACACAGTAGATTGTCACAGGCATTAGTGCTTACTTGATTGCATTCAGCCGTTACTTTGGCAAGGGACTGACTGCATTAAATTAGCATCAAGCACAATGAATGGTAATTGCAAGACTGTCATTTCTACAAGTGCAAAATTAATGCATTCTGCAAATACCCGGTCCTTTGTATGTCACAGGAAAATCACAGAGCCACGCTGTTCCGAGCGGAGAAATGCACTGTAATAGCACTGTTAATGTTCGATGGTATTATTCGGCAGCAGTGTTCCTTTGCACCTTTGTTGTTGTCTCTTGCTTGTTCTTCAACCCTGTCTGATCTAATTTGTATGCTCATATTCTAGTCCTGCCAGACAGTGGCCTGGATGTACAGTGAATGCTGCGGAACAATCCTTTCTTCTGTGTGTGGCATCTTGTGTGAATAATGCCAGCATAAACAACCCTCCATGTATTCATGAGAGTTTGAATAGGCTACTTATGTAAAGCTTCTTATTAAGAGATACACCAACTGTTTACTGAAAACTTTACCCAAATGCTATAGATTCGTTTAACGAGAGAAGAGTGATTTACATGCATTGCTATTGCAGCTTAGGACAAGAGCCAGCTGCTCCTCTCCTCACCCCGGCTGTTTACATGTGGGAAAGGAAGCCACAGACCAGCTGAATGAATTTGTTGTTGTCATGTGGGATCGCCAGGGTAGATCCCAAATGCAAATACGTGTGTGCTTTGGGCTCTGATAGTCTGCTCATTGGATTTGTGGGATTTGCTGGGGATTCAAGGGCTCATTCAAGACTGGAAAACCTAGCAATACAAGACGCTCTAGGCTGACTGGCTGACTGTGTGGTTTCAGCATGCCTAAGTTTCAGTTGCGTGAAAAAAATCTCTCCTGAAGCCATCCTGTGTAAGAGTAGTGACAATGATGAGAATGACAATAGTTGACCAGAAGGACTTTCTTGCAACTACATCTTGGGCCCAACAAGTGGTGGGAAGTGGGAGAACATGGAGACCCGAGGGCTGCACAGGCTGATTCACTTCAGCAATTCATCCATGCATCCATCTGTCCATCCATCCATCCATCCATCCATCCATCCATCCATCCATCTATCCCTCTGTTCATCCATCCATCCCTCTGTCCATCCATTCATCCATCCATCCATCCATCCATCCATCCATCCATCCATCCATCCCTCTGTCCATCCATCCATCCATCCATCCATCCATCCATCCATCCATCCATCCATCTATCCATCTGTCCATCCATCCATCCCTCTGTCCATCCATCCATCCATCTATCTGTCCATCTGTCCATCCACCCACTCACCCACCCACCCATCCATCTACCAGAAATCCTAATGTGGCCTAAGCCCCTTTCCCCAGGCCACTAACTATCACTTTCAGGATGTGATGAGGCTCCTTGCTTTATGCTGTTTCACTAAGTGCTGGATTGAGGGGAAATTCTGTACCACACACAGCAGCTTTCTTCTTAGCAAACAACAGAGACTAGTGAATGATTTGGGAAACATCCTCCCTGAGGTGGGAGAAGATTCCCATCACCTTATCTTCAGAGTAAAACATTTTTATTTCTGGGTGAGAAGTCTTTATGTAGGTGATTTGGGTTTAGGGAACATCTATAAACCAATCTGGAAATAGATTTGGCCTTACCTTTGTTGCAGAATGTCCCATCATAGGCTGTGTTCGAGCAGTCACAGGAGTAGCCGTGGTATTTTTCTATGCATTTGCCTCCATTTTCACAGTTGGTTCCATAGCTCGTGCAGTGGCCTGAGCACCCAGACTTGAAGCCGGATGTGACCTTTGCCCTTTCCTCTAGGTCCAGGGTCACCCCGTTCATCCTTAAGGAGCGGATACAGCCTAGGAAGCCCTGTTGGCCTCCAGCGCCACCTGAGAATAACAGAAGGCATGGAGGTCAGGTAGAATGGCCTTTGATCACCGCTGTTTTCTTTCCTCAGGTTTGAACAACTGCTGCTAAGTGCATTAGTGTTATCACTTTCAAGTTGGGCCTGTCTAAACAGAAGTAATTGAAGCCTCTCCCTTAGGCTGTAAAACCTAATTAAAAGATGCTGTCTGCTGAGAAGCAATAAACTTGCTATAGAAATAAAATGTTTGGAGATACACAATAATGGTAGAACCTGGTTTCCTATAGAAAAGAAGTTTGTAGAATCTTTAGCTTCTTTGTTCTTTAATCCCATACCATTCAGTTCTATAGCTTATCTATTGAAAGGAATATAACAAGGCAGAAAGGCATGAATATATTAGCATAACTAACGAGTCAATTAGTTGGGAGGCCTAAATCCACTTGAAGTGTGGTTGTGTGTTTTGGTCCTTGTCATGCATGAAGTGCTTTGCTTTAAAGTTCCCATTAAGGGTACCCAGGACTTCTGGTTCAGGGTGGTGGAAGTCAAAATCAATTATTTCAGTGAAGTCAGTCACATCATATTTACTACTAGGTCAAATTGGACTTCATTGTTTTTTGTCTTCATGTCACTGCAAGACATAGAGCAGAGCATCACGCTCATCACCCGAGGGCCATGAACATTAAAATATTAACATGGTCCTATCATAGGTCATGGAAGCATTCATTGGAGATGGATGTCACTGGGTCTACAATATCATTGCTATGGTTTTTTTTAAAAAGTAGCTGGCATAAGAAGAGGAGCTCAGATTTTTTTTTTTAAACGTGTGTCTATCTTAGATTAACAATTTTTCTGGAAACACATTCAAAATGAAGAGTAAGTAAAATTATTGGCAGAAAAATCTGATGAGGATTTAGATAAAAGGTTTCGTTAATAAAAATAAAACCTGTTCCTCTTTTATTAGCAGCCATTATTAGGTACAGTGTTGGGCACCTTATATGTGTTATGTTTTTGATCTTCACAGTCGCCTGCCAGTGTAGGTACAGTTAGCATTATTTCTATCACACAGATAAGCAAACTGAGACTTATAGAAGTTAATCATTTACTCAGGGTTCGGGGTTCCCAATCAGCTAGTTATATCAGATCTTATTCCCGAGCCTGTGGTTTTAAGTGACAAAGGATGACCACCTCATACAGAGATGAGTTTGGTCCAGGGGCCCAATATGTGTATTTCTCAGAGGTATGGATTTATATGCATGTAAAAATGAGGCAGTCAGTTGAGTTAGAATTCAGGTAAGATGTTTTGGCTGGGGGTTGGTTTTGATCACTTAATCAAAAGTGTACAACCTTCTAGGCTCATTAGACAGGACTGGCAGATCAAATGCTTTAGTGACAGGCATGGCTCAGCATCTCCTTAGGCCCACAAATCCTCATCAGTGAAATGGCAAATATTTTCCAAAACTTAAACTTTGCAGTTCTTTCATTGGGTGGGATACTGACTTGAATAATCATCCTCTAGGCAGCATTTTTTAAATAAGATGTTTGAATAGAGGATTAATTGAAAGGAGCCCAATCCCCTTTTGGAGCAAAGCTCTGAGCTACAAGATGGCAAAAGAAGCTACTGAAAACAACTACTTTGAAGGGTTTCCCACTCTGCCATCTGCCTGTCAGCCAAGCTTTGCACCTCTGTGCTGAAGAGACTTGGGGCCTTTGCCTGATTGGAAGAATTTCAATCCATTAGTCACTCTTTGTGTGTTAGAATTTCATTTTGGCTTCTATCATTTTAGCCAGTATGTTTTTTGTTCTCCCAATAAGGGTTTTCCAGAGGGTTTTTCATTACATAAATGCCTAGCTATTTGAATTTCCATCACTAGTCAATTAAGACAATTATATCCTATCCAAATGTGCTGAAATTTGTGAATAATTGATGTTAGATATTTTCTTTTCCTTTTGCCTGATTGTCAAAGTAAGAGTTTTTCATTGTGGAAACCGTAAATATACTACTGTGCAAAGTCAGAAGAGAACTGTAATGGGACTCAGATACAAGTACATTCATTTTTAGGGAACAACCTTTTCTACTGTTATCTATGAATATACATGTGCATAAAAATCTTAAGGGAAGAAATAGGATAATAGGATAACACACACATTGTTCTCAGAATTGCTTTTTGTATTTAGTGAATCATGAAACATTAACCAAACAATACATGTACAACCAGCATATCTTATTTAATATCTGTACAACATCTCTGTTTGGAAGTGCTACCATTTGTCTTGCCATTCCATTATCAATAGAGGTTTTTTTTTTTTTTTTTTCGGTATTTAGAGCAGGGTCTACAGGGTTTACAGGGTCTCACTACGTAGATCAGACTCATAGTGATTCTCCTGTTTTCAGTTTCTCAAGTGCTGGGATTACAGGCACATACCAGACACCTAGTCTCAATCACCTTCTCAGTATGCCCTGGGGAAAGAGGCAGCACAGCACACTGGGGATTGAACCCTGGCCACTGTATCAATGAAGTTTTAATCTTTTGCAAATTTCCACTTTCTACAACATTATATTAATATGGTCCTTGTAAAATATCTTAGCTCGTTGTCTAGGTTTTTTTTTTTTTAAATTGGTCTCTTAGAATTGATCATCCTTTCAGTGTAACTGCTGAGTATGAGTTGTGTATATTTCAAAGGCAACTGAAATATATTTTCCCGTAAGAAGAATTTTACCAATTGGGTATGAAATGAATATCTTCTCCACACTTGTTCTATTAGTGGGCATCGTCCTTTTGAATTTGTTAATCCAAATGAGTGAACATAAAAATTCACCATTTTAATTTGCTTTGCTTCAAATACTAAGAGTTGAATCATTTTTATATTTTCATTGTTCTTATTTTTAAATCATTTTTTGCAATCTTTGATTTTTGGGGGAATAGGAGGAGGTGTATCTTTTATTGCTTGATAGCTGTATTGTGAACATTATTCTTTGTTCTGAATCTTGCCAGTTTGTGTGTTCGAATTTTCAGATGTTTGAATTTTGCAATGACAGTTGCACGTGCTTCTGTGGTCTCGGGGTCTCAGTTTCCTCCTATTCTAATGGCCCCAGCCCTTGATTTACATAGTTTCCCTTTGTGCTTGTGTCTTGTCTGTCTTTCTATAAATAATTCTGTTTCTAAGTTTTCTTTCCTTTTCTGTGTTCATTGTGAAGTCTTTTTATATTTAACTGCCATAAATTAGGATTATAGTCAAAATACTTTCGTTCTACCAATTAAATTTAAAATTTTTACTCCCCTTTCTTAATTTATAAAGCAGTAGGTGAAATCCTATTTGTCTCTGCTGACTAAATTGAGCTCTTTTCTTTCTTAGGAGGCCCCCTGGTTTATTAAAATGGCCCGATGAGCTGGAAAGTATTTTTCCTGATCTAGTTGATTGTGAAAAAAAATTGACCCTGAAAATGGCTATTATATATTATGTAAAATATGTTAATGCCAGTAAAAATTGTTTGACTTAAACTCATTGCTTTGTACAACTCTCTCTTGGTGACAAGTGTCATAACTTTAAATTATAGGTCTTCAAGCAAAACTGCTATATAACCTTTGTTAATTAGAAAATCAGCACATTGTCATTGGAGAGGGCCCCCTACCATGCAAGGGCTTCCTGCACATTAGGCAGACCTATGATAATTACTGCAGGTGAGATGTGAGTGTAATTTGTATACCATTTTTTCATGGGAAAAGCTATGCAAGTGCTACAATTAAAGATTAATGATGAAGATGCTATGTCTATCTGAAATGAATAATGCAACTATCAAATGCAGACAAGAATAGGATAATAGGTGCTGTATTAAACAACAACAAAAAAACCCCCATGAGAATAATGATCTCAAGGTCAATGACCTCGAGTGAAAAATACACTGTCCTCAAACTCAGAGCTTAATAGTATTTTAAGGAGGTAACTTTAGTCCCAGAAAACGTTTGCCCTAACAGACTGGCCACTCATTTACCATAGGAAAAAAAATTACATCAAAGCCCACACAGGAACTATTAATTTTTGTATGTTTGCGTCATTACCATGAAAAGTCTCTGCTTTTGTAGAGCTTGTAATCTTATGGGGGAAAGAGAAATTGAACAATGAACTCAAATATGTCCTGTCCTAGGAGGCAGTAACCACTATGGGAAAGTAAAGTCAAGCAGCACTAAGGGGGATGTGGAGGTGGAATGAAGAGGTTGTGATTTTAAGTAGAGCAGTTAGGGTGAGCCCCGCTGACAGAGGACAGAGAGGATGGATGGGCCAGTGCATGGAGGAGGGAGGCCTGCCTGACAAAGAGGCACAGGCGCGCTGTCTGTAGGTGAGGAAGGCAGATGGGGCTGGGAGAGGGGTGCGGTGGGAGCAATTGCAGGGTCCTTGGAAGAGCAAAGCTGGTTGCTTCAGAAGCTTCTGGAAAAGGCATTTCTACAATGACAGCCAAGGACTTGCTCTGTGTCCACAATGTGATCACTAATAGCCACGCTAAGATGCAGGGGACACTTTGATGCTTGGCACGGCGTAAGCAGGGCTGAAGGAAGCATCAGTTGTGGCTGAAAGCTCCACATGTGGGCACTGGGGTTGAGGCTCACTGCCCGTGTGGCTTCCCTGGATCCCCGTGGGTCTAGGTATCCTTGGCTGTGACATCAGTAGAACTTCACCCCCCATGCAGGGCCATATTGACAGCAGGCGATAATCTAGTTAATGGTAGTTGTGATTATTGTTACTATGATCGAGTATAAGAACAACAAAGGCACAGAACTAAAATAAGTTGAATATGGCTAAGAGGATGAATGATATCAGGAGTACCATGGGTTGAATGGTGTCCACCCCACTTAATTCTAGTGGAAGTCCTAACCCCCAACATGACTGTATTTGGGTGATATGAGGTCTTTACAGACATAGCAAGGATAAACACAATTATAAGGGTGAGACCCAATATAATTATCATTGTTGTCCTTGTAAGGAGAGGAAGAGACCCGGGAAAGGACCATGTGAAACTGTAGCAAGAGGACAGTGGTCTGAAAGCCAAAGAAATCAGCCTGTGGACATCTTGGCCTTGGACCTCCAAAGGTCTCACCTCTTCCAGAACTGTGAGAAAACAAATATCTCTCATTACAACTACCCAGTGTATGGTATTTTGTCATGGCTGTCCAAGCAGAGAAAAGGTAGCTGACGTCAACTAGCCTGAGAGAATGCACTATTTCATTTTATATTTTTGGTTCCAAGAATCAAACTCATGACCTCGCACTTGTCAGGCAGGC
>NDGN011452403.1:0-10371 GCA_002564285.1 Tympanoctomys barrerae
TCAGCAACCTCCTGCCTCAGCTCCACTCCCATCCCCTGGAATGCCAGAATTGTGGAGCTCTTTTCTCTCTGCTTCACTCCTGTTTGCTTTCCACCATATCCAATGCAGCCAGAAGACTCTCAACACTTCTGGTCCCTGCATCTTGGACTTTCTAGAACCAGAAACACAAGCCAAAGAACTTCCTCTATTGTCTGTAAATGACCAAGCCCAATATTCTGTTGAGCAGCAGAAAGTGGCCCAGTGGCTTGCTTCCAAATTATTCGCAGAGGGGATCCCTGGGACCTGTCACTTTCAGAGAAGCCAGTTGCTGTATCAACAGTAACCTGACACATCTGATTGGTTTAAGCTCCAATACTAGGGTTAGGAGCTGGCAATGCAAGCCCAGACTTCGCACTCTGTGGTAATAATGCTAACCTTGAGTGATTACTTCCTTTGACTTCAAAACAATCTCCCATGTTGTTTTCAAAACAGAAAATCAATCCACCAAGAAACCCATGGCTCCATCAACCGACATATAGCACAATAGAGCACTCTTGAGGTTTCACAGTAATAGCAACCATAATGTTATTTACTAGGTTTGTTTTCTTCTGTAGCTTCAAACTTTCATACAAACAACATATAGTGTACAACTTAAAATGAAGCACTCTTTCGAAGCAGAGTCTGACACCCTAGAAGTTTCTTCAGAAGCCTGCCGATGCCAGTCTTCCTTCTCCAAGCGCAACATATCCACTTGAGTGCTAATCTGCTTTCTTCCCTTTTAACTGACATCAACATGCCTTTGTAATGAAGAACTTATTGGAGGATGTGTTTAAAAGTCTGTATCGTTCTCATCAAGCCTAAACAGAGGGGGCTTTCTAAAGCCAAGGGGTAGCACGTGTGCCAAGTCAACCCAAACCAGGGCCCCCAAGTGTTTCCTCACAGCTGCTAAAAGCAAAGCTTTGGGAATGGCCCTCTGGAGCCAAAGCACAAATAAAGCACTCACTGACTGGGAAAGCCAGCAGCCTGTGCTTACCTTCCACAATGCAGAGGGAATGGGTTGAATTGTGTTCCCTGAAGAGAAAGGTTAAAGCCTTAACCTCTGCCTTACATGTATGTGGTCATTTCTAGAAAATAAGGTCTATGAGGAAGTATTCAAGTTAGGCAAGGGTATTACAACAGGCCCCCCATCACTACGCCTACTGTCCTTATCAGAGAGGGAAAATGTAGGCAGAGACACACAGGAAGACACAAGTGAGGACAGAGATATTCCCACAAGCCAAGAAAGCTGGAAAAGGCAGAGAAGTATCTTTTCTGAAAGGTGTCAGGGGAACAGTGGCCCTGCCATCAACCTGACTATGGCTTGCTGGCTCCAGCACTGAGATAATACATTTCTGTGAGGTGAAGCCACAGTTGGTGGACCTTGTTATGGCAACCCCAGCAAACACATCCACCTGAGCTGACCTTATTTTAGAAAGGCCATTATGCATTGGCAACTACTGAAGGAAGGCCACATTCTCCATTCTTGTGAGTGAGTATTTGGTGAATATTTACAGGAAGCAAAGAAAATAAAATTTCTCATAAAAATCTGAGAGAAGCCAATGCAACAAAGCCTCTGTCTGTCTGTCTCCCCATTTTCTCCTTGGGCAGCATCTATTTCCTCTCCCCACAGAACTCTGATTTCCTTGCAGAATTAATTTCTACTTAGGCTGGGGGGGATGGTAATTAAAACACTACAAGTCTTACCCCGAAGGACAGACAGAGCAAGTGCTTCTAACAGCCACCTACTTCTCTAGATTTTCAGAAAATTTCATATCTCTGATTTCATTCATCCTAGTCATTCCTACTGGTGGAAGAGTTCGAATCAACCTCTTGCTCATAACCAATTAGTCCTAGTTGATTCAACAAGAAGCTTCAATGTCCATCTACTGACTGCTGCAGCTTCCAAGGAGGCTCACTTAGCTTCCTGGACTTCCAGGCCTCATGAGAAAAGTGGGGCCATCTTTTCTTCCTTTGCCAGTGATTAGAATGTCTGTGATTTTAAATGTTTCTGCTAAGGCAGTGCATCGTCTAAGACTCAAAAATGCTGAACTAAACTGAACCACAATCTTGCTCTGGCTTGCTCAGAAGTCAAATGGAGTCCTTTGAAATTTCCACCCTTAAAAACCACCCAAATACATGTACCTAGAGCTGCAATCTCACGCATCTGGCCACACCAGTCAGAGAAGCCTAATGGAAGTATATTACAACATGCATCAGATTCAAAAATTAAAAGGCTCTGAACTCCATTCTACACATAGACACTGCATTTATTACAGATGACCTCCCATGGAACAGTTTAAATCAATAAACATCTATTATCTCACAGTCTCTCAAGGTCAGGAATCTGCAGTTCAGCTGGGTGATTCTGGCTCAGGCTTTCCCAGAAAGCCAAAAATCATCTGAAGGCTGACTCCGCAGGATGTGTTTTCAACCTCCATTGCCTACCACACCAACCTCTCCAGAGGCTGTGTAAGTGACCTGAAAGACAGGCATTGTCTGCTCACAGAGCGGGTGACACAGGAGGACAGGCAGGAAAACCACTCAAATGGAAGCCACAGTCCTTTTAACCCTACTTTAGGAGGGACAGCCCATCACTTGTCCAGTATTCCATTTACTAGGAGTAAATCATTAAGTCTAGGATTAAAAGAAGCAAAATAGAAACCCTACCTTCTAAGGGTAAGATTAAAAATCATTAGACATATCCTTAAACCCTCTCATAGTGTCATAAAAAGCTGAATTTATCTAACAGCCAGTTTACCAAGTGAAATGATGTGAACATCAAATACACCCCAATAAAATGAAGGCAGAGCTGGGAGCCAGAAGACTATGGCCTTGATCCAAGTTCTGATAGCAGCTCAAGATGGAACCTGAAGAACCAAGATAATTGATTCTGCAATGTAATTGGGGAACCCCGCTGCAACACCATGATTTTCAGCTATTACTCCCCAGCCAAGTACTGTGCTACCTACGCATGATGTCACACAGTCCTTTATGCCTTCTAATGACACAGATACTTCAATCTCTATTTCCCAGCTGTAGATACTGAGGCCCTAAAAGGTTAAATAACTTATCCAAGATCAGGCAGGGGCATGTTGGGGCTCTAAATCTGCCCATCAAACCATAGGGATAGAGTAAAATCAGAAAAGCAAAAAGTAGAAAGAAAATCACTATGATTACCCTGGGCCATAATTAAGAGCTGAGTTAATAAAAAGGGGTCATCACAGACACAATGATGCTGACAACAGTGCTAGCATCATGCGACTAACTGCTTTCACTCTAGTATTTATTGCGTATCCTTGTATTAAGGTTTTTACTATTGGAAAAACGTACCTGTGATAAAATCAATTTACATGGAAGAAAATTTTGTGCTTCCTATAGGTTTAGTTGCTTCCATGCAGGACTCACTGGCTCATTGAGTTCAGCCCATGGTAAAGCAGTACATCATGGTGGAAAAACACTGGGGAAAATGCTCCTCGCCTCATGGTGGTGAGAAAGAGAGAGGAGTGGAGGGGGTTCCAGATCCTCTTTAAGGCGCATCCCCATCAATGACCTAATTGCATTTCACTAGTCGACACACCTTCCAATAACATCACAGTCTGGCAATGGGACTTTTACCAGAAGGGCCTTTGGCAAACATTTATCCAAATTATTTTATCTTTATTATTCTCTAGAATATCTGATGACTGTGCGTTTGGTTTGGGTTTGGTGCCCTAGACATCAAGTGGCATTAACAAATTCCACTTGAAGATGATAAAAGCTCTCTATAACATAATGGCACCCAATAGGCCACTAGTCAAAAATCTGTTGAACTCAGTAACATCCTGAATTTATCTTCTCTTATGTTAACTCTACATCAAAATCAAACACTGATGTTCAAAAAGGTGACAATGTATCACATAAAACTTAGCTGGACATACACAGTACCCATTATGGTTTGTGTCTAGACTGCCTCAAAAAGCATCATGAGGTCATACAGTTTTCCTTCAGAGGTGACTAAATCTAGAGCATGTGGCTGATTCATAGCGCAATGGTAAGACTAAGGGTGGGTGATTATTTGATCATTTCACTGACTGGATCAGCACTGCCCTAATACCAGGAGTCTAGATACAATATAAAAAGGGCAAAAAGAGACTGTTATACCTCTTCCTCTTTTGTGGCTTTTAGGATCTTCCACCACCATGAATGACTACCCCTCTGCTATATGCTACCCTGCCTTGAAGCCAGCCAGCCAATTAGAGATTAAAACCTCTATAAAAAAGTGAGCTAAGTAAACATCTCCTCCCTTAACTTTAGGTGTGGTGTATTTTGTTTTAACAATGACAGAAAACTAACTAAGACAATATCCAATGTCCTTTCATACCTAGCTAAAATGTCCATTTCATTCTAAGACCCAGTGTGACATATCTATCCTCATGCCTTATGAATACATCATTCTCACAGCTCCTAATTCTCATTGCCAAGGATGGATAAACACATAAGACAAGCAATGTGTTTTGTTAATCTTTCAGTCTCACAGACCCAGCAAGGAATCTAGCAAACAGCAGGAATTTCCGAATGTCTACAAAATAGTGAACCACTCTTGAGATTTCCATGTATACTGAATGTAATATTATGAGACTATCATCTAATAAACATGAATTCCTCAGGTTCAAACTCCTGGCTTCCAGATGTTTAGAAATGGATAGATTAAAGGGAACATTTAATGTTACAAGATTGCTATAGATTGAATGCTTGTGCTCTTCAGTATTCATGTGTGAAATTTTCATTCCCAACAAGACAGAATTTGGAGTGGGAAACTTTGAAGGATGATTGTACTTAATGACAAGGCCTTCAAGAATGGGGGTACAGGGGCCAGGGAAGTGGCTCAGTGGAATAATTGCTTCCCTGGCAAACACAAGGGCCTGAGTTCAAACCCCAATTCCACCAAAAAAAAAAAAAAAAAGCAATAGAAAATTAACATAGAAATTTTGGGGCCAGCGAGATGGCTCAGTAGAATAAGCACTTGCCTGGCAAGCACAAGGGCCTGAATTCAATCCCTGGTTCTGCAAAAAAAAAAGAATGGGGGCACACAGAAGAGCCCCTCCAAGACCAGGAAGGGGAGAATAGAGTCCTCATCTTACTTCTCATCCTCCAGAACTGCAAACAATAAATTACAATTGTTTATCAACCAACCTAGTCAATGGTATTTTGGTGTAACAGTCCTAACAGACAGAGACACAGGCATTTCTGGGAACTTCAACAATTCTAACCCCAATTTTCCCAAAGAAACACTGAAATTCCATGTTCCTTTTAGAAGTGAGAAAACTGAACTTTAAATAGGATAAATAACCTGTCTTGAGTCTTTCAAGACCAGCTTGAAACATTATGTTTTTAACTCATAGTCTGACATGCTTCTGCCACCCACGTGCCCTGAATTCGTAAGGGCAATTTGAGGAGGGCATTAAATTCACTTCAGTGTGACTGGATAATCAGATTCTAAATGGTTGCTTTTTTCTGCTTCACATTTTACATCTAGATAGGAAACTGGATTACATTTTTATCCCCCAAATTATTTTCTTCAGACAGAATCTTGTTTCTGACAAGTATTAAGTTTATTGCTTTAAGGGAAAGAAAAGCTCTATGCCAAGAAAAAATATTGGCAGAAAGAGAAACCTGAGAGATGAAGAGAATGGAAAGAAAATGAGTATTGTGGATATGAGAAGGGTAGGGAGGGGGAATGAAAAATGGTGGGAAACTTTTCAGAAGATAATAAAATATACCAAAGTAAATTAGAGATGATAGAAAATCCCCAGGACATGTCCATCTGAATTAGAAAGGAGTGTTCTTCAGCTCTTCCTCAGCAAGCGAACAGAATTGGCCAGGTGCGAATCCTTCCACTTAGGGCTCAGTCTTAATAAGCTGTGTGTATCTGGTGCTAGTGTTCTCAGCACACATCTGTTGCACGAAAATTAATTTTCCTGGAAGAAAGTGACAGCTATGCCCCATCCACACTCCCAGAAGACTAATTTTATGAGAAGGTGTGAGCACATGCCCAGGGTGCATCCACCTGCTCCACCAAGGGGCTCAGGCACCCACTAGGAGATCAGCTTTCTCAAGACACACCTACACGATGAACCATCTTTAGCCTCTCATGCTTTTAGTTCATTTTGTTTCCAGCCAAGCAGGCTGTAGTATCTAACTGCCAAATGAGGCAGAGGTACAAGAGCCAGGCAAATGGGCAGAAGCATGCGTCTTCCTGAACCCATCTTGTGGCATTCTGAGTGTGCCATCTGAACAGTTACTGAACAGCTAGGATGTCCATCCAAAGAGCACTTTCCTACTACAGCCTGCAATATCCATAGAGTTAACCATAAGTATCTGGTATCTGCACTGTAAAGCAAAAGAATTCAGAAGCTGAACATGCTTACTGAGGCAGGGCACTGTAGCCAGGACTACCCTCTGCCAAGGGATAGCCTGGCCTAGTCATCTGGTGGTTTCCTGGATACTATGTTTCGCTTGAGTTCTTTGGGAAGTTTTTGCAGCAATGGCCTTCAAGCTCTGGTTGGAAACCTGTACTTACATTGTATGATCAGAGGCAAAATGAGAAAAAAACGGAGATAAAAATAGTAAATGTTCCATACAACTAAAATTACTTTAAGAGAACAGCTTTTGCCCAATAACTTCTTCTTACTTTTGGTGAGACAGTCTCCTTTCTGAAAGGAGAAACATTGAAAGAAGAAATATTGCAACAGTGGTCACAGCAGATGATGGCTTGGGAGTTATTTTTGTTTTCCAGCATCCTAACCTACCCCAGTACCCATGCCCTTACTTGGACAGCAAAGTATTCAACATCTTCATTCCATTTTTCTACACAGTACTCTTTTTTAATTTAACAATTATAAAACCAGGAATTTATCTGTGCGTTCTGACTCATACCTGTAATCCAAGCACTCAGGAAGCCTTAGGAAGGAGGACTGTAAGCTTAAGCCTAGGCAACTTATTAGCAAAGTAGGGAGACCTACTCTCAAACAATGAAATGGGCTGGGGCTGTAGCTCAATTCGTTGGCTGTGGATTCAATCCCTGGTAGCATATCCACAAGATCAGGAGGTTGAAGGTGTTAGGACACCAACAGATGGGTCAGGACAAGACAGAGACAAGGCTGCTACAGGAGGCAGAAGGAAGCAAGTGCCTGTTGTTCCTGGAAGGAAGTGGAGGGGCCATGGACAAGAGCAGCAGAAACAAGTGCGAGGAAGGTGGCTCCTTCCCAGGGGATTTGTGAAAGGAAGACCAGGTTACCTTCCCTCTACCTTCAGAGAAGGAAGGAACATTAGGATGCTGGGTGTGGAGAATGCATAAAGACTGGCCTTGAGGACCTTCTGCAAAGACAGCAACCCTGCATTTCTAGATGCCGCTTCAAAGACCAGCTGCTCTCTGATAGAACCTCAGCAGATTTTGCTGTCCTTTTGTTCACTGCTGCTCCATCACCTGATGCAGCCTCGGTGTGCTGAGCTCTTCCGTCACAGGCGCAACTCACTTGTTTGGGTAGAATACACCTGGGAGGGCAGGGGGCGGGCTGTTCCCAGCATTCAGGAATCCTCTGCTCCTTTCCACTCCTAAGGGGAGGGAGGTGTCCAGAGCAATCTCCTGGGTCGGAGGAAAAGCCCTAAGGGGAGTCCACACTGTGCCATACACTCAGAAGAAAAGGGGAAAACTTCATCTAGAGCCCCAAGGTTTCCAAGGACCTGAAAGCCTGGTGGGCTGGAAAATATATCTGCGCCCTTAAGGAAACCTTGTATTGTTAGTGACCACAGCACAATGGCTAGTACAGTGTTCTGCAGCTCACCAACAAATTCCCAGGTGGGTCTGGGCTTTACTGTGTCACTCATGATGAAATAACAAGCAAATGTATCGTGACCAGCATCTTCAGATTGGATCAGAACAGCCCGATTCTAACAGATTAGAAAACTCTTGCCTCCCCCAGCTCAGTGCGCTGATAATGTCTTTCCACAAATTAGAAAGATGGAGCCTTCCTCTGGGTAGGCCCAGAGCCCAGCCAGCAGGGCATATGCTGGAGTCAGCCCTCTTAGCTGGGTCAGTTGTGCAGGGGGCAGCCAGGAAAACTACATGCAGAGGCCCTGTCCTCCTCAGTGGTGCCCAAGTGAATCCTGTCCACAAGGCTGATCATTGCAAAACAGCAGAATAGGAAAAGGTGCATGATAAGACTTTCTTAACTTATGCCAAAAAAGTAATAGTTGCAATAATATACGCTACCTCATTCACAAAAATAAATGCAGAGAGAGAGAGAGAGAGAGAGAGAGAGAGAGAGAAGGGAGGGAAGAGGAGAAACACAAACTTCACCTTCAGCCATGGGATTGTGGCACTGAAGGTTGCTGGGCATCTGAAAAGTCACTTGCTTCTCTACTGCAACTGTGCCTTGCAGATGTCCTTTAGGCGCTCAGCATTTCCTACCTCTGTTCCCACCAACAGTCATCCAGCTAAAACTACACATGCCCCTTGCCTGAAAATTGGGGGGCTGAATAATCCGCTCATTCACTTTCCCAGTGCTACACATGCAAGATCTCCTGCCACTTCTCCACAGCCAAGCCTGCCTCCCTATACCTTCTGCTCACAAATCAACTCAGCTCTGCATGAGCAGCCACCTGCATTCCACGGAATTATTTTTCCAAGCTAAGTTAAAAAGCACCTCGCTGCACAGCACGCTGGCACATACCTGCAAATAGAGCACTCAGAGAGACTGAGGCAGAAGGGTTGCAAGTGCAAGCCAAGGCTGGGAAATGTAACAGGACCCTGTCTCCAAAAGAATATGAAACAAAATCAAGCATCTTGCTCGAATCCAGCCCTCCTACAAAACTAATGTGACTGACACCATCCAAGAACAAATCTGTGGTTCATCTCAGAAACCCGAGAGTCACCAAGACCCTGGCAAAGGGCAGCCTTGTTTCCACTGACAGGCGAGCCCATATTTTGGAAAACAGAATTGCTAGCAGTCTGTTGTTTCAGAAAATTTAAGGAACACTCAAGCCCCACACACTGTAATAATATATTGTTCAGGTTGTGGCTGACACAGATCGGAGAGGAAAGTAGCCTAGAGACTGCAACACATAAAGAGCCCCCGGAAGACACCGCAATGACTGCAGAAAGTTGATCAGGCTCCTGTTGAGGGTCCTGAGCCAACAGTCACATCAATGAACAAAACAGCACTGGCCAGAACGGGCGTTAGCCACAAAAACCTGTTTCCTGGTACAGAAGCTAACACTTTCTTATATTTTCATACTCTTCTGATCATCCTGTATCATTTCTTCAGAACATAATGTTGCAAAACTCATCTCTCTTTTTTTCTACTAGGCACCTAGCAGTGCCCATTACATATGTAGTATTAACTCCGGCAGACCCCAGCGTTGCTATTAAGGCTGGAGTGGTACACAGAGTTTGTCCTGAGATACCTGGAGGTGAGAGGAGATAACTCCACAGAGCTGGACTCACATGCAACATGGAGAGAAGAAAGGCCAGAGAGTTGCCGGGCACGGTGAACTAAGCCTTTCTCCCTGAGTGAGGTCCTATGATCGTGGTCACAGATCAATAGTGATTGCTTATCTCACCTGAGCATGGGAAGCAGTTGACATAGTGGTATTTATTTGCATAGCACACTATGTGCAAATATAGTTGGTGGCAAGTGCTAAGAACTGTCATACCTACCCACGATTACTTCAAAAATAAGACTGCATGAAGATTTGGGGAGGCTGCCATGGGCTTTCACTCCAAGATCCCAACATAGGAAGTATGGCAGAAATCAACATGGAGGTACAATACTCTCTAGCCACCAGGAACCATCCCAAAGAACAAAAGGCAATCACCAAAAAATCCTTCCCATGACACAAAAATCTGCAAAACTTGTCTCGACACAAACCACCATATCTCCAACACATCAGGCTGATGGAAAATTCATTCAAGTAAGGAGGAAAGCAGTTTTTAAAGGACAGGCTGTCCACTGAAAGGTTTAACTGAAATTCTATGTAAGTGCTCAATTAAAACTTTGCAACCTTCAACAGCAGCACATACAACTTTTGTGAATGAATCTGGGGTGATCCACTGTGAATAGAGGTTAAAATTCATCAAGGGGATGGAGAGAAAGAACAAGGTAAACCACAGAAATCTGCACTTCGGCTAAGAAATCCTGTACCTTTGAAACTGAATGAATAAACTAAAAATCTTCATTGATATTCAGAGGTTCACGTTAAATTTTCTGTTCTACATAAAAGTCAAACTGACACTTTCTTTCCCCTTTCTACACATGTTAGGAAATTTCTTCAGTTCATTCATAAAACTTGGCTTTTTTGGGTTTTGGTAGCACC
>NDGN011452404.1:0-19588 GCA_002564285.1 Tympanoctomys barrerae
AGGAAGCAGGATATGGGCGCCATCTTTAGGGTGCGGTGCCCTCATGGCTCCCAACATCAGGGGATTTAATTGGCAGTCATGCCTGAAAAGTAGACCAAAGCTACATTTTCTAGTCTGAACTTCATTAGGAATGAAAGTGCTGTTTTGGTATGTTCTTATACTTTTTAAAAACTCTTTCAGGTGTGCAATGCGAAAAAGTGTCCATTGAAGATGTTTTTCAAAAGTCACTTACTGAAAGTTTATTATTTATCTATAGATCATTACGATCTGTTTTGCACATATTTTCTTCCAGAGAAAACTCTATTAACTTATTTAAAGGGAATAAGAAAGGAGAGGTGGAACATACCTCCAATGCCAGTACTTGAGAGACTGAGGAAGGAGGATCGCCATGAGTTCGAGTCTAGCTGGGTCTACCTAATGAGTTCAAGCCAGGCTGAACTACCTAAAGAGATGATGTCTCAAAAAAAAAAATTCACATAATAAGTAAATACATATTCTGTCAAAAACTAAAAAGAACTTCAGAATTTTACTTGCTAGCTGAAAGTTAAACTTCCACTGTTTTCTGGGTGCTAGCAGAAGACACACGGTCTCTGGGTTAGAGATGAAGGACAGTCTATTCCTCGCAGAAGCACCATTTTCTGCCACTAGTTCTTTACACCAGGATTTACATGGACTGGTACGATGGGGGTCATATGATACCTGCACACATGTTAGGGAACTGCAAACTGTTCCAGAGAGAGGCAGTACCTCTGCCTTTATAGTCTGTTTGTTCTACCAAAACTTATTTATTTATTTATGTATTTATGTATTTATTTATTTATTTTTCTGTATTTTAGGGAAGGGTCTACAAGGTGTTTAGGGTCTCACTACTAGATTGGACTCATAGTTTTTCTCTTGTTTACAGCCTCCCAAGTGCTGGGATTACAGGTTTATGCCATCATGCCCAGTCTCAATTGCTATATCAGTGCATCCCAGGGACAGGGCCAGCACAACAGGCCCAGGGATCAACCCCCTACCCCCACGCCTGCTTGCAGGTACTTTAATCCGCTGAGCTATTTGGCTGGCCCTTCTACCAAAATTCTTGGTAAAAACTTTTTAGAACAAAAGCAATCAGTGTCTCCACTCCTAAGGTATCTCAGAACACAAGAGAACATCAGTGAGCTATATTATGGTGTTTCATGGAAGAGGAGTAACAAATAAAATACCATACAGATGAAAGAAAGTAAAATATAAAGATTGGATCAATATGGTCTTGAGTTCTTGAGATCCCTGGAACAGACATGATTGGTATTTCCATTCAATAAGTTGCATAATATTCATGACAAGTCTTTGTAACTGGATTTGTTTCCTACTGATAGGTTTTAAGATGAAGTGTATGTTGCTGTGGAAGTAAGACCAACACTATATCTCATAAAAGGCTGTGCGCCTTTTATGAGATCAGTATCTCTATATGTAGCATGGAAAGCTATTAGAACTTCAGCTATTGCCATACAATTTAGTATATCATATGCAACAAACCTTAGAGCAAAATTAAAGCAGAGAAATTTCAGAAATGAAATAAATGATGGGAAAGGATTAGAAACTGAATAAGATCAATAACAATAGAAATAAGTGAGGCTAGGTATGGTGGTTCATGCCTGTAATCCCAGTATTTGGGAGGCTGAAAACAGGAGAATTACTATCTGTCCGATCTATGTAATAAGACCCTGCAGGCCGTCTACTAAATACGAAAAAAAATGTCATTATGAAATGTATCCACTTAAATTAAACTTGGAAAATAATAATCTTCAAACAATGTCATTAGAAAAGATAGAAGATTAATACTTAAGAAATCTCTGTCACTCTTTTCCTGAGCAGGAACAAAGCCACACTTTAACTGTTATGTAACTGGTTCTCCTTCTATATCTAATTTTATAAATATTCTGATTTAAAAACTTAACTGCATCCAATTTTATTTCACTGGTAACTTACTTTTTATTTTTATTTCTTGTCTATTTACTTTACATCTTCTTATCTTTCCACTGCCAAAAATATTGCAAATGCACACTAATATATACCATCTGGAACATTCATCTCTATAGCAGAAAAGGGGACTAAGGGGCCTTCTGAATTCTACTCAGGGCCTCCATCCAACATCTGCAACATCCTCTCCCTCCTAAAAGGTCGGTGAGACTTTGTAGGTCTCTTTAGATTTGCTCCAAGTTCCATTCTCCCTTGCCTTTTACAAATGAAAGGGCTATTCCGACTCCAAGGGGTTTCCTGGACATTTTAGGAAGTAGAAAGATTTCCAGCAGACCTTTGAAGTGAAGTGGCTTTGGAACTGAGGGCAAGTTTTGTCATAATCCATCAAGTGGGAATGGAGATGGAGCCACAGCAAAGAAGCACTGCTTGGCCACCAAAGAATAATACTGAATAAGTTTTTCCAACACGAGCAAAACTTGGAGAACAGCTGGAGACAACCTACATAGGCAATTTGGAATGCACAAATATAGTTTTACTTGTGATCTTTAAAGCATGCGCTTCCCTTAAGGTCTGCCTTTCTTTTATTACAAAGGACAGATTCAGATTCAGATAAAATTTGTATATTCCTGAAAATGATGTTTGTATATCCTTTGGGTTTTTTTTTTTGGTTTATTTATTTATGGATTTATCTATTTATTTATTTATTTTTGTATTTTAGGGAAGGGTCTATGGGGTTTTCAGTGTTTCACTACTAGATCAGACTCATAGTGATCCACCTGTTTACAGCCTCCCAAGAGCTGGGATTACAGGTGCGCACCACCACGCCCAGTCTCAATTGCCTTCTCAGCATGCCCCTGGGATGGGGCCGGCATGGCAGGCCCATGTATATCCTTTGTATAGCTTACAAAGAATAGCAGCATTCAGAGAAGAGCTATACAGAATAAATTTAGCAGCTGAGGAAAATGTTATATCGGTAAAGGAACTTAGATTAAAGAAGGAATTGGTGTTATAAGGATGAAAATATTTGTCCAAACCTCTTGAGAAACTACTAGATTAACATATATTTCATTCATCAAGGAAAATTATGTTTTAGTTAAAATTCATATAATTTTCCTTGATAATCATTTAGTGAAGGACTAATTTTCCAAAGTAAACAAAATGTGATTTTCTTATTTTAAGAAGGGTCTATTTTTCTGTGACAGAAAGTCTCTATATTTTACTTGGGCGTATTTTAGCAGAAATAAATGAGGAAAAAAATCACTCTGGAAGTCTCTAGTCTCTAAATTATAGCTGACGACAAGAAGGATGATTTTGGGTTGTTTTGTTTTCTTTTCCTGTTTGAAACAGGATCTCACTACGTGATGGAGGCTGACCTGGGCCTCACTTTGGAGCCCAGGCTGGCCTTGAATTTGTGGAGATCCTCCTGCCTCAGCCCCTTAAGTTCTGGGATTACAGACATGCTGGAATTACAGGTGTGCACCACTATGCTCAGCTGAGGAGGGATGATTTAAAATCTGAAGATATGGGCTCACTCTGTTGCATAAGATCTTTGCCTGTTGTACCTGTGTTGTATTAGGATTTTACTGTTTGAAGGAAGATCCCTATCTATACATCAGGATCCTTTCAAAAGAATTAAAAGATATCATTAATAATAAGGCCAGTGAACAGCAGTAACTGCTAGTATTCTTGGAGAAAAACAAAATTCCATGTTATAAACAGTTCCTTCTTCTTTCATGAAAGATTTCAGAGGTTGTTGGGTGGACAAAAATGAGTCACAATGGGGACAAACCTCCCAATCAAGAGACAAGGATGTTTTGAAGATAAAAAGGATGAAAACAATACGTCTGGTCAATTACTGTCTCTTATATCTGGGATTCATTTGTTAGAGCAGATGGTTTGATTCAAAGTGTTGCAAGTGACCACTATGAAGCTTGTTTCAGGTTTTCCTTTCTTCATGTTCACCTTATCATTTGACTGGCTTTCCCCAGGAAACAAAGAATATTCACATAAATTAACCATTCCATTGACATTTAAATTCTCGAGGATCGATACAAAGAAGAACCTGTACTAAGCAGTAAAAGAAATGTGAAAGGCTATAAGCCTCCGTTTGCGCATGTGTGATTTAGGTAGATTTGTGTGTGTCGAATGGTCATGCTTCCCTCCTGCGTTTTTTGATTTCCCTACTTTTTCTTCTCTCTCTTGCTGTCTTATCTTCTTTTCCCACGTTTCTTTTTTCTTTGTTCACAGCGTACTCAGCAGCTGTGTGAGCAAAATAATCATGGCTGGAAAAGGCCAGTCAGACTCGAGTCTAACACTGAGAAAGTGCACATGGTAAGTGTTGTACCCTGTCAGCTTCTTCTTCTCCTTCTCGCGTTGTTTTTTTTTTTTTTTTTTTTTTTTTTCCAGCAATGTTGCGATACAACATTTGTGGATTCTTTGAAGAAGACAAAAATAATGTAATTTGGGGGGACCAATCATTTGGATTTAATTCTAGTTCTATTTCATACTTGCCTTGTAACCTCGGGTCAATTACTTAACTTTGAGAACCTGCCAAGACTGAGAGTACTTATAATTAAATTGTGAAAGTTTCAAATGAGGCAAAACTCATAATTATCGTGGTTCTTCTAGAAACAGGCAATGCATGTAGATTTTAGAGTCATTATAGCCTAATATTCTATTGCACTTGTGTTCTTTATCCTATATTTTTACCCTCTTCAAAATGTGAACTTGGAGTACCTGATTGGCTTCTGCAGCTTAACATGTAAACACGTCATGAAGCCAGGGAAATAGCTTTACAGATACTGTAAATCACTTGGAGTACGAGAAACAATTTACTTTAAAGTTGGCCTGATCCAGTCACCTTTCCTCCCTAAGTTAAATTTCTGCATTTTACACATAAATCTGAAAACTCTTTTGTTGTCCTGCAGCTCGAACGATGATGCACACTGGGCTACGCATCAGACATGCCATAAATATGTTCAATGCTTTCAAAACTGACAACTTTAAATGTGAAAGCTGTGCAAGAGATGAAATGAAGGAAATATGAGACTATTAAGACAGAAGGAACTGGGAAACATTTGGATTTCATTCTGTCTTGGATCTATTCCACCAAAGTTCAACATAATGCAGGGCCTGAAGCAAACGATTCCTTTCCTCTGCCTTTAGTCTTACTCGTCTTTGTACTTTCGTACTATAAAATTATGTTAATGCCACATATTTTTGTAAAGGATAATATTTCACACCGGAAGACAGGAAAGCAAATGCATCCTTAGGCTCTGGATGCATCTGGTGGTGTTTGTTTAAAGGGTTATAACACAAGGCAGCAGAAAAGGATGCTGTGTTGGCCAGATGCATTTCGAGGGACTGACTCTGAACAGGAACATGTTTTGTGCAACACTCACGGGTCTTTCAACAGAAAGTTCTCTAATTCAGAACGGCAAATGTGTCCATTAGGAAACTGGTGGATTGAAAAGAGGGGCTCCTGGACATGGGAATCTACTTGATAATCGCTACAGATTGCTAACTTGTGTTTTAACTGTTGTCTTGCTTATAAAAAAAAAAATAAGCTGAGGAAATCAATTTGATGGAGCAATACTCATCCGTTAATTGAATGGGTTATCATTTTTATTCATCAGCTGAATGAAATAGGTTTGCATATGAAAAGCAAATATTCAAATCTGCAACTAATTTTTTTCAAGGACTATAGGCAAATTAAAACCACAGTAAGAAAAAAAATAGTGAAACACGAGTAGACACTAAGCTTGCAAAACTGGTGTAAAATCAAAGTTTCAAAAATGTTCAGCAAAAATTTCCTAAGAAAGTTGGAATATTTTCAAGGGGTCTTACTTTGGAATTATTTAAATAATATATTTCTTGGAAAAGTATAAATTTGGGGCTGGGGAGATAGCTCAGTAGAATAAGTGCTTGCCTTGCAAGTGCAAGGACCTGAGTTCAATCTCCAGTTCTGCAAAAATAAATAAATAAATAAATAAATAAATAAATAAATAAATAAAATTAAAAGTATAACCTTGCTTTAAAATTATCTAGAGAAGCTCCTGCTTAGTCAGATGTAGGGGCTGGGAGTTCAACCCTAGACCTGCCAGTGCCTGCCCCATGCTTAGGGCGCACTGAGACTGCGATTGAGACTGGGTGTGGTGGGGAGCAACTGTAATCCAAGAATTTTAGGAGGATGTAAACAGGAGGATCACTGTGAGTCTGATCTATGCAGTGAGACCCTGTACACCCTGTCCTAAAATACAAAAGAACAAAAAATAAAAACTAAAAAGATAAAATTATCTGGAGATTATATTTTTAAGAAAAATCTTCATTATGGAATCATACTATATAAAATGATATTGATTCACTTTTAGCTGAAATATAACACCTTGGAACAAATAATATTTAATATTCTTGAAATTACCAAGTGAAGCTATTTGTAATAAATGCATTTATCCTTTTGCCATGTTGGAACAAAGACTACCTATGTGTTTATGAAGGGCTATTAGTGTCATAAAGCAAGAATTTATCAAATATGATAAGTAGTACTAGAATAAAAATTTTCAGACAATTATACACGATATTGACAACCTGTTACATTTTGGGTAAATATTGAGTTGCCTTTGGATTTTCTGAGTGTGTGCATTTGTTTGTATGCATGTATACCTACTATACCACACATAAGTTAAAGATTGTTAAATTCAAGTATGATATTTTAAATGGTTGATTTGCTTTGGTTTATCACTCCATATACTTTTTTTAAGGAATAGTCAGCAAAACCCATAAACAAAGTGAGTTCTGTTTGTGCTTAATTAATAAGGTAGCAATAAACATACTTTATTTTATTTTCCCATATGATAAAAGATTTCATCAGACATTAAAATATCAAGAGTGGACTTCAGAATCAAGTTAATCTTCTAACTAAAAACAAGCAACTAGTTTTGACAATGTATATAAGAATTTCTGTGTGCCAGACTCTGAATTTAGCCATATCTTTTCTGATCATAAATATACCTTAGTTTCTTTTATGATCCCCCAAAATTCTCATCGCCATTGAAATCCCTTATTTCCTTCTGAGAATGTGGATTAGCCAAGTGTTTCATAGAAGACCATCAGATGATGGTTTTGATTAAATAACTGTATGTCCATGTTGTAACTTTTAACTTTATTGGTACAATTAATAGCACTCTATTTTATGTCATTGTCTTTGTGTTTTGATCAAAGGAATTTTGACTCCCAATCAACTGAAATTTTATGACCCTTTCAGTCAAATACTTATATGGAAATGTCAATTAATCAGTCTAATGATTGTCATGCAGCTGGCATTTTCACGATGTTTTCTGTTGTAGGTTTAAGGTAGACATAAGGTGACAATGATTCCATGAGTGTTTCACCATGAAGAAAGTATAATATTTTGCAATGTTTTACTTCACCTATTGTCAACCAATCTAATGGACTGTGTTTCTGTTACATTTTATTTTCTTTCTGAATCTGTGTCCTCAGCCATCTTCTTTTTCCATCTTCATATCATAAATTGTGAAACCTATGACATTGCTTGTCTGGCACATATGAAATTGATAGCTTTTCTTTCTTATATTAACATAATCTGCCAATTTATTATGAAAGTGTGAATGACATGCTTGTGATTAGAACTGGCCATGACAGGTCACTTGAAGTCTTATTGATGGTATATGAGACACACTTTTTAATTAAAATACAGGATTGGGTTGGCTAGTCAAATACCTATTTCCCCTTCTTCACCACATTTGCCCAGCCATGTACTTGCTTATTTATATTATTTAAAATTAACTGTGAAGAGTCAGGCTGGTATGCAAAGGCATGTCCAAGAGCAAAGAAAAATGGTCTTCTAGTTAAGACAAGCAAAACCACATTGAAAACATTAGCTTCAATGGATACATGTTCAACAGATTTACTAGTTATGTGTGAATGTATTCTTGCGCAGCTTGCTCAACACCCACTCAATTGTTTTAAGCAAGATCAGTTCTCCCACTTTCACCCACTTTCTTTCACAAAGTTCTAACTTAGGCAAGAGATCTCCAGTGCTCCTTGCACAACTTCCTCAGGGTTATTGTGATCTCAAAGGGTGTTGTGAAATTCTCACAGTGAAATTAACTGCTATGTGTCTTAACTTTTTTTTTGAAGTGTAATGCGTTCCATAAAATGCTCCTGAGAGGAGGCTCAGGGAATGGAAGGGAGGCTATGAATTTAGTGAACGATTACAGGGTGTCAGATCTGCAGGAATGGGGTGCCTGGCAGTACCTTCTACTTTCATCCCACAGACATCTGCGGGTGAGGGCATGAGATGAAAAGCCAGCATCTTCTCTATAATTTATACTGCCGCAGCATTCCACCCCGGCCACACTCCTCAGCCCCAGAAGTTCGCACATTCTTTTGTTTGTTCAGATGACTTTCCAAAAGCCTGCACATATTCCCTCTTCTTCCTATGAAAGACAGTTGCACTGCTTTGCTTGAAACTGTGACTTGGGTCTGTCCTTCTTTTTGGCTTTGCTTGTTCGTTTGTTTTGGAATAGAATACCTGACTCGCAAGCATCCCTTGGTACTTTTAGAGCTGGTAGGCTCTGGTTTAAATCTGTCTTTTCCAGTAATATATTTCTGACGTGCTAAGAAAGGCTCCTGTGTAAACTGGGCCGGCACCTCACTCCCTTCCTAGGGCTATTGTGAGGAACTCTAACACCCTGGCAGGATGGCTGTGCAGAAGTAAAACTCCTGAACAGTCAGCCCTGGTTTTTTTCCTAACTGGAACATAAAAGCAATGGTTGGCCATTCCTCTCATCTTTGAAACCTTGCTCTGTTTATGTTCTCTTTTGTTTTCACTAGAGGCTCTAGGTCATTAACAAATGGAGCTTTCTATGTATCATCTCTAACAGCATATTTCATCAGTTTGGTTAGTTTTTACAGAAGGCAGAACTTGGCCTTGTTCTTCGGCGTATTCAAATTCAACCTTTCCATTTTGTATGACTGAAGAAAATGAGACTCCATTAAATTTCACCACCTTACATTTATGTGCAGAAATAATCAGTGAAAGAGGGAGACTAAAATCTCATTCTTTTGATCAATCCCACTCCTCAACTATCTTCTCTATCACCCCTCTTTTCTCAATATAATCAAAATAATTTTTCAAAGGTTTATGAGCAGTAGGAAAAAGTAAGGGGGATATATGAGGCTCATAAAAATCCTTATTTAATTGAGCTAACAAAATTTTAAATTTGCTCCCTTGTAGCCAATTATGTTGGAAAGTTGAATTTACTACAGGAATAGCATGAAGTGTTTTGATGCCAGTCAGTCAGCTGTAAATGAATGACTTCAAGGTGGAAGCTAAGCAGACAAAGCCAGGTGAGTCACAAACAAGCCAAAAAGTGGGTCCCATCATAAATAAGACAACAAAGAGCAAGAGGTATGTGATTTGTTCCCAGGTAATATCTCTGCATTGTTTTGGAGAGGGGATTGTGTCCTGAAAGGTATTCAAACAATTTTTAGGCGTATATAAGTACCTTTACAATTGTGTATGAACTAAACTTGAACTCATTTTTGAACTAATGAATAGATCAACACTGTATGGTTGTGGTACAGTGGCTCCTGTGCTGGGCACAAGCCAGAAGAATGATGTTTCTAAAAATGCTTGTGTGTCTATATTTACTGGGCTTCATTTAGATATAAGAACAGCTGTCTTGGGCTTTTCAAGAACCATTCTTCATGACGCTGCTGCATCACTGAGTTGAGTCCTCAGTTTTTTCATTCATTATTTTTATTTATTTAGTTTTTGTACTGGAAATCAAATTCAGGACCTCACAGTTGCCAGGCAGGTGTTGTGCCATTGAACATTATCCCAGGCCCAAATCCTCATCTTCCCTGCCATAGTTCAGTCATGAGGTTAAGTATATGCAAAGCTAAATTCAGAAAAACAGATTAAAAAGTATTTATATAAGTCCCTTTCACCCCTCCTAACGTGTCACTACTCCACTTGTCCAGGCAATATGAGTCCCTAGTCATATCATGAAACTTTTTGAGTAGCTTTGCATTATTTCTAAGGGTTGATTAGGTTTTTCTGTTCAGTCTACTTTCTTTTCCAAATTCATCATCCTGAGTATGTGGTGCATGCATTATGGTTTGCATATTATGCTTATGACAAAGGGTACACTAATATTTGGCTTGATTTTATTGTGTTAGAGCTTTACTAAATGAAAGGAGTCTTCCTTTAATTTGTCACTAGGAAAATGTAACATATGTATGCATTGTTAATCATGAGCATCTAATATATAGACAGTTTGCTTGAGTATATTTTATAGACTCAACTACAATGATCTCACAGTGAGTCTTTAGGTTTGTAATTAATAGATGTGAGTAAAAAATGTCAGCAAGTAGTATGCAGTATTACAAGATCTTGAGACTTGGCATTGGCTTAGAAGAACAACTAGGGGAGAAAAGCAGAAGGGAAAACTACAGAAATAGCATGTATTTTTCTGAAAGATGAATCCTTACATTGAATATTTTGAAATGTTTTTCCTATAACCCTGTAAGTTCCTCCTTGTTGATTTAAGTCTTTTCTACCCGATGTCATCAAGGATCCTCTCTTGACACATGGTTGCATAGCATGGAAGTAGCTAGGCTATGACATCAAAATGACCTGGATTTGGTCCTAGTTTTGTATACACTTTTAGGGCTGCTGTCATAGAAAATAATGTGACATTTATCCATCACGAAGAGTGATGTTTCAAACCAGTAGTAGCACTAGCCTAGTTATTCCACTGATGCATCTGTAGAACTGAGACTTATAAATGGATTTTTACCTCTTAGGGCCTTGAATGTTACATCTAGTCATTCATTAAACCACACTTTATTGAACAACTCAATATGCAACTGAGTTGATAATAATTAGATTCTTATAGAGAATTAAAACAGACACCTTTCCTCTTCCTATGACTAGTAGGAAAGGGATATATATATTTTAATTGTTATTCATTTTATACATAGTATAGAACACTATACACCAGGCATTACTCTGAGTAAATTAATCCCCATAATAATTTCATGAGTAAATGTTACTTTACATATAAAGAATTAACACAGAGGAGTTCAGCAATGTGTTCAAAGCTACATTTCTAGCAACACAGGAGCCTATATTTCTAGGCACTTACTTATGATGCTTTTCCAGAAGTAATTGAACATGACTAGCTCTTTTTTGAATATAATTAATTTTGATTGCGATAAGTGATATAAAGTAGACACACAGGAGCTATAAAAGTAGATTGGACATATCCTCCTATGAAAGGTTTTTTGAGTCTATTTTATCCCATGTTCTGTGGAGGCAATGTCTGAGTTCCACTGATCATTGGTGAGTCCTTACAAAGTGGGAATTTCAATGAGCATTGTTCCTACTGCTTACCTCCTAACTGAAATGAAAAGAAAAATGCTCCAAACCATTAATTTAAAATATCATTATGCAAATATTATAGCACTTCAGGGGAACATAGCTCAATCTTTGACAATTCTTGCAACTTAGAATCTCACCTAATATTCTTTTTTCCCCTCCACTTTGGGTATGTTTTGTGGTATAGTTATTAAAAAAGTTACTCAGGCATGCTATGGACATTGCTAACCATGCACTCAGTAGCAAGTTCTCCCACTAGCTTGGCCAAAACCAGTGCCAAGATAGAAATGCTGCGCTAGATTAATCACAGCAAGAGCAGTCAAGGTTGTCTTTTTAATTAGGCCGTGTATTTAAGCAATTATTGCATCATTGACAGACCACTGCAAGTAACCTGTATTAGAAAAGAAAGTCAATCTTTGTCAGAAAGTAAGCGTTTTTACACCAAAGACTTATTTATCTGAATTACTGACATCTTTGATTCACTTGTAACTAAAACTGTACCAGGCATGGAGTAGGTCTACAGCAATTACTGTTGGGCTATTACACTTTGAAATATGTGCCTTTGCTGATACCAATGCTTGTCCTCCAAGGAAGCATAAATGGGATAAAACATGGTATCCTTAAAAATTATGCTTTTTATCTGGGCTGTGGTTCATACTTTGCTACATTTGATTGTGATCTGACCCAAACTATTTCACCTCCTGTCCCTCACCTTCTCCAAGCATGGAAGACGTATTCCACCATGAAAAGTGCCCAAGGAAGATTTTGCTTTGATGATTTGTTCTAAATTTGTGCTTGCCAGTTTATAACTTCATTTCCTTACTACAGTAATTATCTTTTGGGTTATGATGGTAGGAAGAGAAATGTGATGCATAAGCAAAACCAAACATGCCAAAAGAATTCATATGTGTGTGTGTCTTCCCTCCAGAAAGAGTGCTTGAAGGTCTGGCATGGTGAGCAAGGAGCCCTAACTGATTAGCTCTGCCCCTGATTAGAACACTGACTCACCAAATGACTAACCATGCATCAGATATTTGTCTTGTGCCAACTCATAATCTATGGTTTAACTCAAAGATCTGAGCTGCCTTTGATCTTCTTACAAGCATTTCAAAGAAGATAATACCCTGTGAACCAGTAAAGCCAACTCGACTGCCACAGAAGACGTACCCAATCGTGATTATTCTGATTCACTCAGTAGCAACAGCAGTGAGGTCTGAGGTGTTGCTGTTGGAGTTCTGCCTTAGCTCAAAGGGGCCAACAGAAATCATATTCAGTAGTGTCATTCTGAACAAAGAAATATCTGCAAGCATGATACAGATGTTAGCTCATAAACTACATCCTCACAACACTAGGCATGGAAAACCAAAGATGAAGAATAACCCACCACTCTCGCCATGTTATTATCACGTTTTACTTCTGAAGCTTTTTAGTAGTCCCGGATTACTATCGTTAGAAGCAAAAGGTGAGCAGAGTTTGATGTTAGAAATATTTATCCGAGTTCAGCACCTGGGAGACAGAGGGAACCACAGAGGAGGAATTTTGAGGCCAGGCCTTCCGAGCATTGCTCGGATGCGAGGAGCACGGGTGATCTGTCCAACTCGTCCCCCTGGCTTGTCATCTCCCAGAGACCCGAATATGGATATGAGCTCTGTGGAAAGGCCTTGACTTCAACCAGGTCACACCTGATGTCTGTGGTTTCAAAGGGCCCTGAAGGAGCTGCCAGCTGGGAGCTGCATATGGTCAGAACCACTGGCCACAGAGAGCATGTCCTTCCCTGAATGCAGCGGGGGAGGCCAATCGCTCTGTCTAACAATCATTGCTTTTTCTTTTATAAAGAGAATAAATGCTAATAAATAAAAGCTGAAATGTGCAATAGATATTGTGGAGAGGAAAGAAACTCTTTAAAGGGAAGGAACAACTGGAATGAAGGAAAGGAGAAAAGAAAAGAAAGAAGGAATCATTTTAAGCAGTGTGCAATCTTTGAGGCGTAAACAAAAGCAACACATGACACAGACTTAATTGAGAAGGAAAGTGTGTGAATTACATTGCAGGAATGTCCACCTGGGAAGCTATTGTAAAGATTATTTTCTATCACATACCTATGTGCTTTGGACAAGGACTGTTATCTATTTATAGTAAGTGGTATCATAATTCAAACCAAGACAAATTTTACAATATTTCAAATTTCTCAAAACAGAATTATTCAGTGAAATATTTCAAGTACACATCAAAGCATAGAAGATAATAACCAATTTTTTTTAATTAGCTGCTTCACATTTTAAAGTCAACTGATAGCACAGGTATAACAGAAGGCCACAGTCTGTCATCCCACCAGCAAATGAGGTCACACTAACATGAACTCTGACTCATTTTTAGCTACAGGAATCTAAACAGTATTGCTGTCATATATTGTGAAAGAATAAAGCATTAAGTGTAACAACAGATCAAAAAATTCTCCTTATACTAAGGATAGTTAGATTATATATTTAATACACTAAAAAATAACATCGCCTCACTGCAACTTTTTATATGTTTTAATCTGTATAAAACCTAGACATTCACATTTTTGAAATTTATCTGTAATTTGAGTTCAAATTATAAAAAGGTAAAAATCCGAAGAATGTTTGTGGACTTGGCAGTAAACACAACAAAATTTCATGTAATCAGAGATGACAGATATTGAGACTCAATTAATAATATGCTTTCTATATATGTCAAATAGGGTATTAAAAAAGTTTTACCAGTAGAAAAAAATAAGTAATTTGCCAGTTTGTACTAATCTTATTTTTCTACCACAGAGTTATTTGCTTTCAGCATAGCTTGTCATATACCCTAAAAGCACTGCACTTGGTGAACAACGTGAGAGATCACAAAAATATTCAGGAATAAAAGAAATTAAAAATTTAATGTAGTTTCTCAGTGCTGAAGCTGCTCATCTAGGAAGTCATTGAAAATTGAAAAAGCTTTCTTCAAATATTTTATTGAACTTTGATGTACAAAACTCTCTATAGCTGTTTACCTTGATGGATGCTCAGATGAACATATATTTATAGATATAGTATAAACTATTTGTTTACTAAAACTGACCATTAATTTCACAGTTTTCTCCTTACCTTCTTTTATTCCTTCCCTTTTTCCCTTTCTTGGGATGAGAATTCTTAGTATTTAGCTTCTTAACAAAATTCTAATCTCCTGTGTAGCACTGTTATCTCTGCACTCTACTGTACAGTAGATCTTTAGAATTTATCATTCTTGAGTAACTAAAGTTGTACACCTTCTGATTAGCGTGTGTTCATAATTTTTCCTCTGCTAAGACTCTGGCAGCCACAGCTCTAGTCTCAGCTTTCATGACTTTGAAATGTTAAATTTTTATGTGATTTTTCACATAGTTTTTGTACTTCTGTTTATGGTTTGTTTCATTTAATGTAGTGTCTTCCTCCAAGTTTATCCATGTTACAAGTTGCAAGATTCTTCTTTTGGCTTAAAAATACCTCCTTGTGTGTATATATGATTTTTTTTTTTATCCATTAAACCATGGATAAGGTTGCCTCTGTATTTTGACCTTCGTGAACAGTGCTGTAATCTCCCTAGGAGCACAGAGATCTCTTTAATAGGTTGATTTCATTTCCTTTGAGTATATACAAGATTCTAGTTTTAATTGCTCAGAATCTTAATGGATGTAACTACTATGAAAAAGTTGATCACTCTCTCACTCTTAATTTTTCTTTACTTCCTTTCCAGACCTCTCTAGAAGAAGAGTATACTATAGTTGCAAGACAAAGTAGATGAATGGAAGCCAAAGGAAATCAAATCCTAAATCTTGGAATTCAGTCAAATTTGTATACATCAATTCTCCTGATAGACAAGTGATACCATAAATAAGAAATGTTGAGGGCTGCCCCTTAGCTCTGTTCTTTAAGTGGCTGCTTCAACAAAGCAGTCAGGCTCAGGTTGCTGTGGTTTGATCCCTGCAACTCAAGCCAGCCAAACCTGCCCTGAAGGCATTCAGAGAAAAAAAAAAAAGAAATGTTGTGTGGCTAAATTTATATTTACATTTGGCTCAATAATTAACAAATAACAAAAATGAAGACATGTTAAATGTTTCTGTTAATAAGAGAAGTTGAATTGGAAAGTTAATTTAATCATCTTTGCATTTAATGCACACAATATAAAACCAAAGTTTTTTTTCCCTAAATTAAGTTATCAGTTGGTTATTATTTAATCTATGTTTTTAGATGAAAATGTGTCTTTACATGGGATATTTCAAAGTATTGATTGTATTTATTTATTCCTCATTTAATGAATCAGGGATATAATGACTGTTCAGATTTACAACTGAGTCACACTGTTTGAACTTATGATTCACCAGTCATATTTATGACATGTTGACTACGGCAGTATGCTTATAAATAAAAATAATTTGAAGTATAGCTTAATTACTGACAACTATGGTAAACATTAACCTGCTATCTCCAACCACAGGAACAAACTCTAAAGTTATATAACAAAATAAAACATATACCATGTACTTGTATGTAGTGAATTTCACCTTAGTGGAGTGATTTTGCCTTGTTTTGCACTGATGGGCATGGTAAGTGAGTGGACAGAATAAAGTGATAAATGATGTCAGAAAGTAGAATCAATGGTGAAAGCCAAACGATGGTCATCCAAGTTTTGGAAACTGGAGGGCACAAGAGGGAAATAGAATGTAAAGGAGTAATCAGATGAAGAAGAGACAATCTTTACTCATTCAAAAGTTTAAATTCAAAATATAGTTGAAGAAAGAGAAAAAGAGAATCAATAGAAGAAAACAAAAAATATATATCTAAGAAACCTACACAGTGAAAAAAATGAGAGAAAAAAGTGAAGAACGGAGAATAAAGAAAGTAAAGAAAGAAAGGCAGACCCAAGAAAGGGTGGAGAGAAAAGAGGAGAAAAAAAATCCAAATCGAAAAATAAACACAAAATGAAAGACAAAACAAGGTGACTCCAAAACCTAACAGGAAAGAGATAGCCAATCAGACAAATGAGGAAGAAGGAAAGCAGGACAATACCTCTGGTGTTTACAGTTCTGTGATAATGTGCAAGTCAGATCCCAGAAATGTGCTGTATACTCCAGCTAAGCTTGCCACGGGCGTTCTGCTGGGTATGAACTGATTCTGCCTTTGGATGCGGGGCCTGGGGATGGTCTCCTGTTGGTGGAGCTCTCCAGAGGCCAACAGCAGGCACCTTGCTGCTGCTTCAGGTGCACACACTTCCACACTGTCGGGCTCACTGACTGCTCCATAGGCCCTCAACAAACTGTCCTTGGCCTCAGGGTTCCAGTCAGCAAGCCCACCAGCGGCGTGTGTGCAGCCAAGTGCCAGGGGACCTGCTGTGCTGGGTCTTCTGGGTTCCAGTCGGTCCACCTACCTAAGACATGCGTGTCCCTGTGTGCTGGGGAACTGGCCAGAATGATCCTTCTTTTAGCAACTAATTCATTTAACAATGTAATCAGAGAAATAAAACTTGGTGATTGAAGAAGGAATGTCTGGGTTTCTCTAAATATTTTAAGTTGTAAATTTTGAAGTGAAAATTACATAAATGAAAAATAATAGTCTATGCATAAAATGTCATTTCATTTACTATTTTATCATAATACCTATTCATTTTTGGTTTTGTTATTATTTTTAAAACTCATTATTTCACCTTAATATAATCAAAATATCAGTAATATCATAGGAAATATACTGCCTAGAATTCTAGTTTGGTTCCCTTTTTAAGGTTGTTTTCTGCAAACATTGCCTGGTTATGCTAAGTAATCTCAATATTTAACTTTTGAACTACTAAGAAGAACATATGCAGTGTGTTAATTATTGAAACTGTCCTAGTGATTTGATTTGAAACTAATTGCTATTTGTTTATCAATAAAATTATGAAAAAAATTAAACTTTTGAAAAAAGTTCTCTCATTATACTTAGAATTATATGTCTTGGGAAAGGTACTATTTATATAATAAACCATCATCAGGAAAGAGAATGAAAATATCAGATAAGCAATACTGTCTTTTATTAATGCTAATTATACGGTGATTAAATATTTACAAGAAAAATATATATCTAATTTCATAGTTATGGGCTATATACTAATTTCATAGTGCAATATCTAGGTCCTGTTTTAAATTCAAAAAGTCATTAACCAGGGTCATTTATCCTTCTTATATTTTTATGTTTATGCTTTTAACGCTTTGAGATAACATGAGTAGACTGTCAGGGTTTCTGTGTACTATAAAATCTGAAGTGTAACATTTATCAAGTTTTATAAATACTGTAGGTGGTGCCGGAGTGACTCTTCCCATGACCTGTGTAGTAACAGAATCACACAACCACTGGCAGTCAGCTGCAAGCCTGGCACATAGAATCTTTTCTCATATATCAATTATTTAAACACTAGAAAATACCAAGCTGCTCAAAGGTACTCTTAACAATTTGCTGGTAGTATTATAGCTGAGTTGTGTTTGCATAAATTCTCATGTTGGAACATTTAAAGTCCTGTGAAGTCATTTTCAGTAGCCTTATAAGAAGAAGAGAAAGAGATGCCAAGACTATTTGCACATGGTATAAGGACTGTGCTGAGACACAGTAGGAAGCGGATGTGTTCAAATCATGGAGAGAAGCCCCAGATACATGGACCTAGCCATTTTGACTCCAGAACTGGGAGAAAATAGATGTCTGCTCTTTAAGTCACTGGTCTGTAGTGTGCTGTTATAGCAGTGCTAGTGAGCTAATATTGCCAGAAACCCCCTGTTATGGCTCATAGCTAGATGCCCCTCTATAGTCTGATGCATTCATTTGTTAGGCTTTCAGATGTAGCTTGATCACAAGTGTCTGATAATAGGTTGGTCCACCAATTGGCTTAGCACAGTTTTGGTTGTGGGTGATGGACTTACTGAAAACCGACAACCCAATCTAGGTGTAGGTACACCAACCCGTAGAAGTACAGCCTGGGTGGAATAACAACAGAACAAAGCAGGAAGGCGTGCTGCTTCCTGCCTTGCATACCACAATGCCACCAACCCTTTCACCTCTGCCATGTCTCCTTGCCTTGGAGCAATCCAACGATGGAGTGAAGCTTCCATAAAGTGTGAGCTGAAACAAACATTTCATCCTTTAACTCATGCACGTTGGGTATTTTATACCAGCCATAAGAAAGTAAAACACTCCCCTAAATCTAAACAAAAGAACTTGTTTGTGCATTAGTTTAGCTTTCTCCACGTTAGTGGTCACCAGGACATTTTGTTGCTGGTATCACACAATGAAATTCACTCATTTTAAGTAGAGTTAAATAAATTTTGGGAATCATATGCACTTTTTAAATCAAAATCAAAGTACCACTTAGTTTGCTTTACATGCATATTTGTGGTATAGATTATGTAATCCCACTAAGCCTGACATCACTCAATCACACCATATGTTACTCTCAATATATCATCCTTTGCTTTTCTTTGCCTCCACTTCGTTATTTTGTCAACTTTTTTAGAAAAGCATTTAATTTTGATCAATTAAAACTGACAAATGAAGACTGGTGAGATAGCTCAGTGGTCTAAAGCACCTGCTTAGGCAAGTTTAGGCAAGCACAGTGACCACAGTTCAATCTATAGCACCACATGCCACACCATGCCAGCCCTGTCCCTACGGCAGGCTCAGCCAGACACACATACAAAAAATAAATAAATAGTAAATAGCTAAACGTAAGTGGAAGTTAATAATTAAAAAAAAAACTTGACAAATGACTAGCCAGGTCCAAAATTAATATAGAGAGTTTATGTTTCTCTCAGAAATTGATAACAGAAGTAGACAAAATGTGAATATAAAATACATACAAACAAAGCAAAGTAACCTAACTTTTTTCCCCGTCTTTTTGAGACAAGGTCTTACTACATAGTTTAGGCTGGGTTTCAACTCACTTTGTAGCCCAGGCTGGCCTCAAACTTGTAGCAACCTCCTGCCTCAGCCTCCTATGGGCTGGGATTATAGGCATGTGTCACCACACCTGGTTCTAACATATACTCAAAGAATACAAATGGAAAAGGAACCCGGAAAAGAAGGGGAAAGGGAGACTGGAGAGGGAAAGAGAAAGTATAAAGCTTAAGATAGGATATGTGTCTTACCATTCCTCCAAATGGATCCACTTTTGCATCACAAATATACACCAAAAATATATGTGGAAAGAAAATTTGAC
>NDGN011452411.1:0-14405 GCA_002564285.1 Tympanoctomys barrerae
TAGATAGATAGATAGATAGATAGATAGATAGATAGACAGACAGACAGACAGATAGATAGATAGGACAGGGAAGATAAGGAGAGAAAAGAAGAGAGGGGAGCGGAGGAGACAGGAAAACACTGGTAAGGGGCAGCAAAGGTATTTTGATAAGTAATCTGTGTCTCATTTGAAACTCTCTATGAACTATTATGATCTCCACATTACTGATGAACAAATTGAGATCAATCTGGGTTAAATAATAAATTTTAAGCTAATGGCTATTGGTTAGCAAATCCACAGAAAAAAGCCCAGTCTGACACAAAAGGCTGGGCTTATACAAAAAGATATATTGGAAGTTCTAGACAACAGAAAAACACAAGAAAAATAAATATTATGACTCAAAGAAACAAGATATTACATTATTAATTGAAGAATAATGGTTACTTTAGTAGATTACTCAATGCCAAAAAACTAGTCCAATACAATCATGACATTCTAATTTCCTCTGCAATGACTGCTTAGGAATGAGGAGGTAATCAATGAAAATTGAGAAGTAAGGGTCTAGGTAATTTCTGGGAATGGTTTGCTCACTTGTATAAAGATAGATACAATCTTCTGAGCCTATGTTTTCTAAATTTGACTCCTGAAACTTCTACAGCTATCCTGCTGTAGGTTTATGATGAAGCACAGGCTCAGAAGAAATCCCAGACAAGACAACTGTAAGATGGAGTTAATACACTTAGCTACCTCCTCTCAATCCTCTGAACCTCTTTTCAATGTGACATGACAAGTGCATCAGTCTGAACCAGGATTTTTGTGACCTAGGCTTTATTTCCCCTCTAGAAACCTACTAAAAATTTACCATATTTGAATTTTAAATTTAAGAATTATTATAAAGGAAATACAAATATTAAGATAGTTAGATTAAAGAATAGGGATGAAAATGATAGCTATCAGAGAAGTAGCTGTTAAATTGATATAAGGCTTAAACAGATCCAGAGATCTTCTGTGAAACAATGCACATATAACTTAACACCACTGGGATACACTATGAAATGGTTAAGCTGGTAACCACTACTACAATAAAAACGTAAATACCTTTAGTTCTACTTATCTACCAATCATTATAAATGAGTTTCAAATATATTGAAGAGTAAAATGTTGCTAATTTTCAAAATTATTCACTTATTAATGTTTATGATTCAAAACACATCCCTGGAGAACATGTAAATGGTGAAAGAAAGAGAAGCACAAAAGCAATAAATTTACTACATATTAACAAAAATATATTTTAATAAAACTCATAGTCAACATTTACTTTCAAACAACCTGAAATATATTGAATGTATGAAAACATTGCCTTGCTCGCTGCTGTGCTCAGCCCTGAAGTAACCCATAAGAGGGAGTTGGGGCTTCACTGAGATCCACCTCTTACCTAATTCTTAAAACTTGTGAGGTTTCTCCTCTGCTAAGGAAGAGAGATTTGTTCACTAATCCTTCCACTACCAGGAAAACTGGCCTCCCCAACACCAGAAATGATCTACAAAACTTAATAAAAGAAAGGAATGGTTGCAGGAAAAACAATGGAGAAAGTAAAAAGTAAAGCAATCTGGTAAAGGCAGAGAGTAGCATTTTCACTAGTCTAGGAGAAACCTACAGTGGCAGAGAGTGACTTGAGCCACTGTAAGGAAAGTTAATCCTTCTCAAAAAGTTGAATCCTGATCCATAAATATTCAGATTGTAGGAAAGCAGGAAATTCGAACGAAAATAAAGATTAGTGAAAGGTCTAAAATGTTAATATCTTTATTATTTTTCTCCTATTATCAATTAGTGAAACAAACTGTTATATCAAACCACAATGCCAACAAAATCATTTTAAGCCTCAAATAATAACGAAGTGATCATTAATCCAGCCCTAAGTAATTTATTTCTGTCAAACAGAGTCATTTTTGTGGAGCATATCTGTTTCTTTCTGGTGCTGGTACTGAAGGCAAAGGACACACTAGGCACACACTCTTATCATTGGGCCACACCTCAAGCCCCCAAAGCACTAAAGAAGAGAATGAATATAGTGTATGTGCTGCCTGAGCGAGCATAATAAGCAATGATTATAAAGAAAAATAATTCCATAGTCAGTCAGTATGCAGGTAAAAAACATATTCACCAAATTTATTTTATAGTCATCCTAAGAAAAACTGCTATTGTTTCTACATTAACTTTTCTTTTTTTTCTCTCTCTCTCCCCTAAAATGCACTACTATCATTTTACTATCTAAATACTGTGGGTACATATTATTGACTTTTTCCAAGTCATAAATGATGAAAGAATAAAACCCACAGAGAATTGAGAAAATAAGACCAGAAGCCAAAACAAGCAACACAGAGGAAAGGCTGTGGCTACTGGTTTGAAAGCAAAACTACTGCATTAACACACCCACGACATGCCACCGTGGAGCCACGCCTGCAGCTGGCTCTTCAATGCCATTCCCAATCCAATTATGAAAATGTGACTCACAATTCAAAATGTGAGGATCCAAATACTGTGTCTCAGCTGTGAAGAAGTATGTTTCAGAGACCACTTTAGCAAGCAAAAATAATAATATTCACACTAGCTAAAGAAAATTGTACTTTGTCCAGAAGATTATATACATTTTGCTGGATACTATAGCTCTCTGCTGTTATGGGTTGTATAAATTTTATAGTAATCTGTCCTACTCAGTAAATGATAGGCTGAACAGAAAATAAACTCACCAAAAGTGAACTCAACAAAATTTATTATAGGAAATAGATGCACAAAATCTGTGTAATTAAAATTTTGACCTATATGCTTCATTAATAAAATGTTTCTAACTTCCCAAAATAATTAATTCAAAAATAATACATTTTAAAATTATTAACATAACAATCATGGAATCTATAATTTTAGGGAGAAATTATGCAAAATAAAATGTAAAGACAGAAGAAGTAAAAAAGAAATATATTGAAAGTAGAACCAAATGCAAACTTTTTTTTTTCTGTATTTAAGGCAGGGTCTACAGGGTCTCACTAAACAGATCAGACTCATAGTGATTCTCCTGTTTTCAGTCTCCCAAATGCTGGGGTTACAGGCACACGCCACCACACCCAGTCTCAATCGCTGTCTCAGTGCAGGGGCCGGCAAAAAGCAAACATTAAAGATATATTTTCTGGACTATGAAAATATTCAGTATTTTTATAGACAGACATGTGGGTTACATAGGAGCATTTATTTATCAAATCTATACAGGCAAGATTTGTCTCCTTTGTATATAAAATTTTACCTGAAATAATTATCAAGTAGGTAAAGTGAGGCGTAAGTAGAGATAAAGACGAAAAAAGGGAGATGCATTTTTTTACAGCTGTGAAGCTGGGTAATGAGTATAAGGTAACTTAGTATTCTGGGAGATTTTTGCATATGTGTAAAATTCTGTGTAATAATAAATCTTTTTAAATGTCTTCAGGGCCAGGGAGATAGCTCAGTGGCATAAGTGCCTATCTGGCAAGCGCAAGGTCCTGAGTTCAATCCCTGGTACCAAAAAAAAGAAGAAAGAAATGTCTCCAGAGAACACTTAATGCACAAAAGAAATACTCATACATTTTTAAAATTTCAAACTATATTCCCAGTCTGAATTTAATTATGCAAAGTATATCTATTATATGTATATGCACCACAAATATTTGTATGCTTTGAAGTGTTAAAAGTATATCAAGGTGTTAAAAAAGACTACTGAAGAACTATGGAATTACAAGTAATTTTTGCCTTTTATCTTTCAGATTCATACCTAAAGTCGGCACCCTATGAAAATAATATATAGATTCTTAAAAGTCAAACCTATTTATCTTTAGCTAAACTTATAACTTTTTAAGTAAGAAATGTCCAAATAACTAAGAGCAAGGCAATCATGGTATAGAGACTGCTTTCATCAGAAGAATCAAAAAATAATGCAAGGTATGAAATTCAGGTTTCAAAACCAAAGCTAAGATCTCCTCAGCACAGCTTTCATGATGAAAATGTAATTGTGTGTGCCCAAAGTACAGCCACTAACCACGCGGGGTTATTAAGTACTTGCAATATGGCTACTTGACTCAGAATCTGGTTTTTAGTTTACTTTCAATAGCCACCTGTGGCTAGTGGCTATCTATTGCCTTGAGATGGTCCAGTATTTTTTTTTCTTTTTACCTTAAACAAAAGGAAAACAACCAGCAGATTCATGGTGAAACTGATCATTTTTCCCTCCTTTTAGTCATTGGGTGAGTTATTAATATTTGGTATCTTTTCATTTCTCCATAGTTATCTACCAAATCATAACTTTTTAGAAAACTGCGTATTAAGATTCTTATACTTTCACTTGGGAAACAGAACAAATAAAGTATAGCAGCCCTGAAGATACTCATACTGCCTAAATTCAATTGGGTCTGTCTTCTCACTTCCTCAGAGATAATCTGAGTTTATGCTTTTCAGAGCTATTTGGTTACCTCCTCAAACTTTTTTTTTCTTTTTTTAATCTTTGTTGTTCCTTGAAAAAGCAGAAAGAAAAGAAATAGTTCCATATTGTTATCAACAGCATAACTTTTTCTTAAGGATTACTCTAGCGAGTACAAATAAATAAATAAACCAATAAATAAATAACCAAAAAATAATCTGGTGACTTTGAACTATGAGTGCCATTGACATTACTTACCTCAGCATAAAGCACGCTTCCCCTTTCACTTGGGTCACTTGGAAACTAAAAGGTAAAATCAGGGCTTGCAAACAGCTATCTCAGTTTGATGTTAATCCCTCCTTGAAACTTGAGGTACAGCAGAGGCAGGGGCAGGGGCAGGGGAAGAGGAAGAGATAGAGCTAATCTGCCTAAGCACTTACTCCTATCACGACTAACAAAGTAATAAAATAGAAATAATACAAAATACTTAAATGGATTGCCCACCAGATATTAGAGTATCTTCTTAACCCTACCTACATCTGAATTAAAGAGATCTTCATCCTTTTTTCCTTTCTGAATTTAAAGATCTTATCTGAACACAATACATATGCAATACCATAGTTAAACAGTGTAACTTTGTTATACTTTTCCAAAGATCTACAAGGAGATCTAGAACTCAAATCAATCAGATCTTTTATTATTTTATATGCAGATTAGACTACCAATATTTTCTGCTCACTTATCCTGTTTTAAAGGATCTACCATACCTTGAATGTCCACGGAAATGTTGGGCTCGTAACTGGGATGCCACAAACAGCGATGATGCTATTGCCAATAACTGGTTTCTCTCACTCTCTGTTAATGTGTGCCCTGAGGGAAATTAAACAATCAATCAGCCACGTATATGATATTAACATCAGTGGTTCTATCATACAAATTTATAACCCATTCCAACAAGTATGTTGTCAGGCACATATTGTGAAGTTGGTATTGTATGAGGTACAGGAGTTAGCAGGGCATGACTATTCAATAAAATGATGAATTGGGAAAGAAGATCTTAAATGCATACAAAAAACAAAACAACTAGAAATAAGAGGGCCAAACCTATAGAGATCTCTAGGAAAAACCTTAGCACCCTACATTGTCTTCCTCACCCTAGATTTTCATTCTAAGGAAAGTGAAGGTAAAGGACCAGCAGCTCCAATGGCTGCAGAAAGAGTAATGCTGTGCAAGGGCAGGAACAGGTCATGTATTCTAGTGCAAAGGATTATAAATAAATAAATAAATACACACACACGTGTGTGTGTGTGTGTGTGTGTGTGTGTTTCTCTAGCCTTTGTGCACACAGTCAAGGCTTGAAGCCTGCGCAGGCAAGCAATGACTTTCTCTCCTTCATCTTCTCTTTCTACTATAATACTGCTGGCCCTGCCTGGTGCAGGGGACTAGCCTAGCCGGGCCTGGGAAGACTGCCCAATGTGGAGGCGTGCTGTCCAGTGAAGGAACCTGCTCCACCTGCAGAATTCCTTAAGAAGTAAATATGAATCAAGGCAGGATTTGGACACTCCTGGGTCTGCAGGTTAACACGTTCCTCCAGAATCTAATTTCTAATGCTACTTATCACAGTACTCTATAAAGACAACACAGTGTTAAATGGCACAGTAGAAGCAATTTGAAGGCTGGATCATCAGTAGTAAGATGTTACTCATAAAAACTCAAAAAGAGAAAAAAATCAGTTATTTAAATATATTTAAAAGAAATCAAATAGACATATTTAAAATTCAGTCTAAATAAAATAAAATTATATATGTTCAAAATTAACATATAAACACTTTCAGGGTCCACAGCATGTTTCTATGTGAGGAGGTACTTCATGAAACTGAAGGGTAAGAAAAACCCAAGTAACCCAATCCTCTCTGAGACAAACCTAGAAGCTATATAAACTCTAGTACAGATACGGAATCTGCCAAATGGTTCTAGGAGTTAATCACAGACCCTTTAAGTGGCCTAATAAACCTCATTCTTAAAGGTTCTGGAAGCTCCTGAGCCTCTCCTTACACTGGAGCAGTGATGAAGACATCCCACATGATGCCATAATTAACCACCCTACATTAGCATGTGACAGAAATCGAGAAGAAAAGTTTCCTAAGTTAGGTCCATGGGTGATAGAGGATCCCTGGGAGCCCTTCATGGGTCAGCAAAACTAAAATTATTTTCCTAACAGTAAGATTTATTAGCTTCTTTGTTTTGCTTTTAAATTCCCATTTTCTCAGCCACGTACTACAGACATTCCCAGATCCCAGGACACACGTATTGATGGACATCACATAATAGATTAACTGTCATTACTTTTTAAGTGAATCAGTAAATAAATATTTCATTATTTATAATGTTGCAAACATCATATGATGTAATCAAAAAGCTTTTCAGTGCTTAAAGTGTTTCTCAAAAGTCACTTGGCATTCACATCATCTACTTAAATCCCAAATTCCTGCCCTTCTCCTGAAGGGACTGGTTCAAGGAATGGGGTAGGTAAGGCCTGCTGTGTGCACTTTTAACAAGCTCCAGAGTGAATCACCAAGATCAGCCAAGACATAGGATGTCTTTCACTCTCAGAAAGAACTGTTTTAGACTCATGTTTATCAAACTATGGAAGAGAAATTATCAAAGCACATTGGAAATAATACTTTTCATGAAAAGTGTATGCGTGGGGGGTACTCTTGAATTCAGGATATAAAATGTATTTCTTCCAGTCAAAATATATGCACTTTTTCAGATACATACATACAAAACATCTTTAGTGAGGGAAAAGGCAACATAGTACAGGACTCCTTTAACACAAGCAACTATTTCACTTGCTCTAATCAATCACTAGTGCACTAACTGAGCAATTCCAACAAAGTTTCCCAAATAAAATCAGCCATCATTCAATCACAACTCATGGGCAAACTGATACGATGCATATCAACTTAAATCATTTTATTGAGTTTCTACTTCATGAATTATTCAGGTCCAAACAGGCCATTTATAAGAAAACTGATCACACTTGATATATTCTTATAATAGCTATAGCAAAAAACTATTACTGATCACACACTCGAGTCCTGTGTGTTCCCTTGGTGGTCTGATGGTAACAGAAGAGCACCTCCGCCCTTGGGCTACCTTTGAACGTCCTCCACTATTTCCCCTGTGATGACAGTGTGCTAGCCCAGTGCTGAATGAAACACATCTGCACTGCATCCTCAGCTCAAGACTAACACACTAAGGCAAAGTACTTCATTTACTTTTCATCCATAAATAACCTTAACAGGTGCCATGAAAGGAGCTGAGAACATGTGCTGACTGCCAACTCACTAGAATCAAAGTTCAGTAGGGAACAAATTCTACCACCTGAGCAACCCACCTCACCTAGAACTTAGAGGTACAGTGTGTCTTTAAATGCTTTCAGAGTCTTCTTAGCCTGTTTCACAAGTGTGAACATAAACTAGGATTCTGCAGCAATAATGAATTACTCATTTTTCTTCCAGCTCAAGATTCAACTTTCTTAGGTTGCAAAGTCAGTAAAAAATCATCTTTCAGGTTTTCATTTTCTAAAATGCTATTTCCTTGTGGCCTATGTCTTCAAAACTTTAAGTTACTTAGGATTGGAGAAGGGAAAAATGTGTATATTCAAGTAATCATCTTCACCTAAAAATTAGCTCAAGTACTTCCTTCAAAAATTCCCTCAGAATGAATATAGAATTTATAGTGAAATATGAAAAATATGACCTTTCTTTCTTTCTAGAAGCTTTTAAGTCTTCATTCTTGATATACCCAGAGGAATAACTTCTTTTCTTTAATCCTCTCTAAAACTCAGTGAGTTTTTCTACCATTCAGGCTTTCTTAAGAACAATCTTAAAAGACTCCTCTATTTCTTTCAAAGTTATCCTTCATTTACCCATTTTTCTTTACATGAAACTATTATTTATTTATTTATTTATTTATTTATTTATTTGTTTATACACAAAATCTTGGACCTTTCTGCTATATCTCTTATTCCATGACTAGTGTTTTTCTTTACCTTTTTGCTACATATTTTGGGGAATTTCATTGATTGAATCATTCATCTGGTTCGTAGCAGTGGCCATCTATCTTTCACTTTGCTGAAATGTTTTATTTCTCCTAAATACCACAGTTTTTAGTTCATCAAATATTTCTCCTCTAATTTAATGCCATTGGCTGTTCTACTTTTCACTGAGATCCAGTCATGTCTCCCCTATAACAGAAGTTCTAAAACTGAGCACCACAAGCCTGAATTCTATGTCTTTGTCCCCAGATGGTAACCCTTTTCCCTTGGTACACTAGTGGCTCTGTTTTCAATATTCAGGTCAAAAGGTTAGGCAGCAGTTTGATAGTAAATGTTTACCAACCAACTTGGATATAGAGGAAGGAGAAAAGGCCCAGTCTGTTGCATCTGATGATCTCCTTGCAGTAGATACTATATCCATGGCAGTGCAAACTAACAACACAAGCTGAAGAGGATGCCTTATGAAGTAAGCACACAGGCTCTCACACGCAGGACGCAGAGCCAGCCCCCAGTGAAGAGTCCTGGGAGAAGTGATGCAGTACTCTTCCTTCAGCAGCTCTGAGTCCTTCTATCAAAGCTGGGTTTCTTTGCTCACAAAACAATTTGAATGTCTTCTTTTCACACCTATTCTATCCCGTAGTGTTGTTAGGTCTTCATGTGCTTATTTTTGTTGTCTTAGCTCCTTAATGACAGGAAAAATGCAGTCTTTGATTTCCTTCTAGAGACAGTACCCATTTGTTGACTGCCTTTAATGATAGTCCAAATAGTGTGATCCTACTTTTGGGAGTTTAAAATTATTTGATTAAATTTAGTGGGGATAAAAGGAAAGAGAATTCATTGTATACTTTTTAAGATTCAAATTTTACCAAAAATCTGTAGTTTTCCAAGATAAAAAAACAAACCTAATCATTTCTGTTGATGAGGCTTCAAGTGAAGCACAGAAAGATAATAAAGAAGTAATTCCAAACTGCTTATTACAGACCAACTGAAATTATCCTTCTTAAAATATCTTCTTTCTTATCCCTTTATTTCAGAATGAAAACGTCTCCTTCCTCACTTTCCATTTATTTCTCCAAATCAGAGGAAAGCAGTTTTGAACATCAGAATCTAAAAGATTGATAAGAATAATCATATATTCTTATTTTTAGCTTTTGATATAGTTATTGCAGAGTTCATATCTAAGAAACTAGTAAAACTGTCCTAATCTACAAATAGATCTGGGGAAATAAATGCATGTAATAGAAAATTTTATTCATAAAGACAGGCACTTGCCTATGAATAGTGCCTAGGAGACAGGGACAGATGGGAAGCAGATGGGTAATCCCAAAGGGGAAAATGACCGAACCTCAAACATATTGAGAAGATTCTGGATTAACTTCAGTTGCTACTTCCTGCTGTCTCTTTCGAGCACATATATCAAACAGTCAAAGATGATAGTTCAATATATCTGAGATTTCCTCTGGGGAAAAAATGAAGAAGGAAAAAATAAGAACAGGAGAGAGTAGCCATTCAGAGAAAAATGAACTGACATGAAAATAATATTAAAGAATTAAGCAAGAGGTAAACATCAAATATAGGTGCAGAATTTTTAAGCCCTCAGTGCCCCACTAATAGGTCTGGTGATTTATGAATCTGAATCCTAGTACAACTAAAAGCATACTCATACTAGAACTGAAAGCTCATAGGATAAAGGCCACTGATTTAGCTCAGTGGCACAGCCCTTGCTTGGCATGTGCAAGGCCCTGCGTTCAATTCCCAAATGCTGCATATACAGAAAAAACACACAGAAGGAAAGAAAGAAATCCTGGGATCAACTTCTGGCTTCCTTATTTTAGTGGTTATCTAGTTTGATCAATCTGAATTTTTGTTTTCTCATGTGGAAAACAAGGGCTGAGATTAAATAACTGCAAAAAGTTGTTGATGATTTAATATTTATCATTAATTCTTTAATAACATTTAATTTTATTTAATGGCAACTAAAAGACCATATTGCCAAGCATTGTGGAACATACCTATAATCCCAGCATTCTGAAAGGTGGAGGCAGGAGGATCACGAGTTAGAGCTCAACCTAGGCAATTTATTAACTTATTGAGACTGTCTCAAGATAGAAAATAAAAAGGGTTGGGATATAGCTCAGTGTGAAGGCCCTGGATCAGTCTCTACTACCTCTACCCAAAAAATAATAAATATAAATATAAGTATATATGTATATATTATAAGCATAAGAAATAGAATTATGGTGTCCATGCTAATAATTCATTAGCAAAAAGAAAATATGTTAGGTATAACATGTGTCATGGAAAACTACAATACTTAGGTTTTATGTTTTAATTATATTTTCAGTAAATTCTGAGTTTGAAAGAGATTTCCTTCTCTAGAGAATTGGGAATATCTTTTACTGTTACTAAACACACAGTCATCAATCCCCACTAGAAGTTTATATGTCCCATTTTTTTTCCTAAGGGATACTATACCAGATATACATAAATACTCATTTAAAGGTATGTATATAGACCAAATACACTCATATAATAGGTTTATTTTAAAGGTTCTCAGAAGATTTTTACCTGTTTTCTCCTGCTTCCTACTATTTCTTATCAAAAGACCTTCACAGATACAGTACATAGGCATAAAAGCATATGGAAGTAACAAATTCACCTCAAAATTTGCTATAATTTTTAGTTAAACTTTAGAAAGGTCAAGGAGCTAAAACATTAGAATCAGAACAGAGTGAACTACTTATTGGGTATATGCCTAGATAATTAAAATATCCAAAGTAATCCCTTCTCTACAGCTAAGTCTTTTTATTACTTCGTTTAGTGTCTACTATGATTTGTAGTTAGCAACACATTAGAGAGTAATGATTTATGTGATTCTTAACTTGTGACACTAAGAAATATTTAATGAAGTAATTACACAATTATATAATTGAATGTAAGAATGTTTTTTATTCTGTATTTTTAAAAATTCAAGGTTTAATGGAAAGAACCTAAACAATCATTAGTCTTTGTTTTCAGAGTCCAAATAAAAGACATTCTTAATTTCATACTAGGGATAAAATTCTAACACTGATGTCAAGGGAGGAAAAACCCCATTCAAATCAGTTATCTCCTGTTAATCTCAGAAATCTGCTGTAAATTGTGAATTAAAAACTGCATTCAACAGCTCAACTATGAATCTACACATGCTCTTATGTAAATTACTTAATTCCTCCATACATTCCCAAAGTCATTAGATTTTTCACCTGGAAGCTCCTGATTTCCACCTCATACAAATGGAGTCTCAGGCAAGTCCTACGAGTTTCTGGGGTAACATACATTAGCCACGTTTCAATGCTCACTAAAAGTTGTCTTCTGTCGCTCATTGGCTAACCTTTTTCTTTGGAGACAGGATATTGCTATGCAATTCAGGCAGAGCTTGAACTCACTATGTATCCCAGGCTTGCCTGGAACTCATGGTGAACCTCCTGCCCCAGCCTCCCAAGTGTGGGATTATAGGCATGAGCTACCACTCCCATCTAGTCAGCCATTTTTCTACAATTAGAAACTTACTGACAATTTTCTGTTCTAAATTTCACATTCCACTCATTTTTTATTTACAACTTTGACCAACTAAAAACCGTCATCTTCTTAGCTATCTTTGTTTTAATTGATTGGACTAGCATGTGCTTTTCTGCAGTTTTCAGTGTATTTTTATCTATCTATCTACCTATCTATCTATCTATGGAGATCCTACATATACTCATATTAAAAGAGGTTATAAATCTTATTTGCCTTTCAGAAGCCAGAAGATTAGGTAGGACAACGGTCTGCCTACATGTTTGCTCATATACTAAACCCTAATAATGTTCAACATAGTTCAATTCCTTACTCAACAAAACTGCAGATTATTACATTAATAAATCACAGAATGCTTAAAATCATGATTGTCTATCTAGAGTCTAGGATACTCCAAATGAGTAAGACAAGGATAATACAAGCCAAAGGCCTTAATTTCGAAAATAAAAAATTTACATAACCAACAAAGTATAAAAATAATATTAAACAAGTACAATACTTCAGTACATACAAACCTTTAAAGCCATCAGGGTACACATCAGAGAGAAATTTAGTGCTGATATCCCCTTTCACAAAGCGTGAGTTGATTATCACCTCTCGTAGTAATGCAATATTATGTGTTACACCTTAAAAATCAAATGATAGATATGGTTAAATTGAGGAAGAAAAAAGTCAAATAAAAATCTAATTCTTACAACTTGGAGAAATTATCAGTGTATGATGATCTAAAGAGAACTACACAAGATTTCTTTCTTTCTTTTTTTTTGTGAGAAACATACTTGTTTAGTTTATCAAGGTCCTGAGCTTTGAAGACCAAATATAACTTTTGAAGGCATATTTGAACCTTAGATAATAACTGTCCTTTCTTGGTCTCCAGAACCTGTATCTGTTCCTGGAACACAGAAGAACATTCTCCAGCAAGGCATGCAATGAGAATGACGGCTGGTGGAATCTGCAGACACCGGAGCTGACCCATCGAGACCAAGGATTCCCAAAAGACCCTCCACTAATGATTCCAGGAACAAGGTGCTATGACATAAAATTATACACAGACTTAACAGATAATGGATAATTTTTTACCTTCAAAAAAATGAAGCAGTGCTTTCATTTTTAACATTCAAAATCATACTGTTTTCCATCTTTTATGTTGAAAACTTTAAAACCTAGAAAAGCTTTAGTTTATTTAATCTCTTTATGAATATATATGAGCACCTACATAAATATGTATTATGTATGTACATATTGAACCATTTGAAAGCTGCAGATACGATCCATCACCCTTTATCTCTCAAGAATTATAACACACTTTCCAGTATAACTCACAATACCAACATCACCTAGGACAACACTAATTTAATATTCTTACCTAACACACATTCATACTTACATTCCCTCATTATCCTTGAATAAGTCTTGTATATGTTTTTTAAAACCTAAAGTCCAATTAGTGGGGGTGATACCCTAAAACTTTGTGAGGTTCCTCATCTTTCACGTTTCACCCATCAGTCGTGGTGTCCAAAGATGATTTTCTTGAACGAAATGTTGTATTTTCTGAATTTGTTAACTTTCTACATTTGTGAGCTGGCATTCTTCCAGCTTTCCCAGCCTCTACCTCTTTCTTTCACTTTGTATTATCACCATGAACTCATGTGGGGTTGCATTCAATGTATCTATAATGTATTTTTGAAACATAAATCTCCCCACATTTAGCCAATGCAGTCCCCCTCAAGGGAGCCTGTCCCCCATGCTGCCTGGGAACACAGTTTCTCAGTTTACTGCACCTTTTCTCCCTCAGATCCTCAGTCAGCCACTTATTCGAGGGCTCAATTATACCATGAATGGATCACACACCTACATGGTTCAGTTTTTGAAATATTCACAAGATATACATTTTCTCGCCAGTCTCATCCCTGTCTTCAGCCAATGTTATTTGGATACCCAATATTAATTGTTTGTTATATAAAATGGCACACAAAAGACAGATATATTTTTTGCTTCCAGTCTTTTTATAAGAATAAGTTGAGCATACGACACTCTGCATTTGTCTATGCTTGCAGCTCTTTCTGTCGTTTGATTCTGAAAGATGCTGAAATCCTTTAGAGAAAAGCTCAGGGTGGTGAAGCGACCACAACTGTATCAGCTGACAACACTCACAGGCTGGTCTCTTCTGGACTCAGATGCGAGACTCTTCACCCTAGTCCTGACAAATCACCTACTTATCTTTCACACCTCAGTCCCCTGGGAGTGTTTCCCTTTCTTGCAGCTCCTCGACCCTCTCCCAGCTAGGTGATGTCCCCTTGCCATAAAGTTTCAGCTCATTGTGCACGCCTCCTTCCTAGCACATGTATGTATGTTACTGTGTTA
>NDGN011452421.1:0-10353 GCA_002564285.1 Tympanoctomys barrerae
CTTTCTTTCTTTCTTTCTTTCTTTCTTTCTTTCTTTCTTTCTACCAGGAATTGAACTCAGGACCTTGAGCTTGCCAGGCTGGTGCTTGTGCCACCAAGCCATATCCTGTGCCTCCATTTCTGCTTTGATTAATTGATTAAAAGCCTCTGTTTCCCCTCCCTCCAGGCAGCAGGGCCTGCTGGGCTTTCTCTCTGGCTGCCCTTGCTCCGGGTTTCTTTTCAGCCTCTTCCTCCCTCCTCAGGTCGGGCCTCTCTTGCCATTTTGTTGGCCCCACTGTGCAGTTTTCACAGACCCTGTCTCATCCACTGACCTCAATGTAGGGAGCCGTTCTTAACGGACACCTGCTAACCGCACACTTAGAGAAGCGGGATACTTTCCTGGAAATGCCCTTTACTTCATTTTAGGAGGGAAAGTTTGCAATTCAAGGGGAAGAGCCTGTTCCAGGAGCTGCAGAGGGCAGAAGTGAGGGGTGTGTACACACACGTGTGTGTGTGTGTGTGTGTATGTGCATGTGTGTGTTTGCATTACTGCTGCTGTGCAAGTCTCCTGTCTCCCCCAAGTCATCAAGAATATGAAGACCTGGCCAGCTACTCAGTAAGGCCTCGGCTTCCGGGGGACAGTGGACAACAGCTGGACCGCTTTCCTGTTTGGTCCTTGTATCTGCATTTCAGCTGATCTGCAATGGTATGAAGTGGCCGTTCTCTGGATAAGGAGGCCTGAGATTGTGTAAGTGGACCTGCATGTGCTGGACTTGGTCTTCATAGGCTTCCCGATCAAGTATACTGTCTCTAAGGCAGTCTTGAAACATGGCCAGACTTTGGTTGGGCAGAGCAATTGTTGGTATTTGTTCTGTTTATTTGGCGGAGTCTAAGAAGGAAGAAAGAAAAACGAATAGAAAATGGATCTGCCCTCTTATAAAGTTCTGTTTTTAAACAGTGATCTTTCTTCTTGTGAAATCCTGTTTTACCCCCAATGATCTTATGAAAACACTCTTTTGTTCTCCAAGTTATGAGAAACCAGACCACAGAAAGTCTTGGGGATGCCCTTGATTTTCATTAAGAATGGCTGAACACATGGGTCCAGTCCCTTAATTACAGTGATCAAAGGACATTAATATTTTTTTAAACTCAAAGTTCTTTTTGTCTTCAAAAGAATGGGCCTCAGCAAAAACATGTATTTCCTAACCCAATTAAGAAATCTGCAGCAATCCATTCTACTAGCTAATTTACTTAGAGCTTTGCATTTGTTTAAATCAGTCATGGCGTACTGGGCTTGCCCACCGGTCTTCCCAAGCCAGTGAAATGCCACGGGTATTATATGGGCACCACGGCCCCTGAGCAGCAGCTCACCCCCGAGGATGAATCCTGAGTGCTCCCACACTCACAGTCCCCTCTGGCCCTCCTCTCAGCATGGCTTCCAAATCTTATTTTCTGACCTGATGCCTCCCGGTTTTATTCTACCTTCCTTCTCGCTCCTCACATTGCCCTCTGTGATGGGCCCCAGGGACATAGCTCAGGGAGCTCCAGCAATAAGAACTCAGCTCTCTGCCCTTGGACTTCACCAAGGGGCACACCAACAGCACCTCACACTCGGTCTGCCCCAGTGTCCTTCTTCTTGCTGCATACTTCTGCGCTTCTACCCCATACCTCCTTATCTTGCCCTCAAACTTACTCTGTCTCCTAATCTTTAGCTCCATGGATTCTCCCTGCTCTACCCTTCTCCTAAGTCAGAGCCCTCGGTGGTCATTCTCTGTGACTCCTCTATCCCTCAAATCCTGTCACACATGCTGTTCTGTGCATGCTGCTTCCTGGCCAGCCCTGCAGGCCACAGCTTCTTGTCTGTCCTCTTGCCACTGTCTTCCTGCCCTCCTGAACTTGGCCTCCTACATTGCCAGTGACCCCCTGGGTTGTCCTTACACCATCCTTCCTTTTTTTTTTTTTTTCCTTTTGGTGGAACCAGGGATTGAACTCAGGCCCTTGCGCTTGCTAGGGAAGCGCTAATTCCACTGAGCCATCTCCCTGGTCCTCACACCATCCTTCCTAATCATGGAAAGTAACAACCCCCGGGTGGCTGTAGAGAAGTCTTTTAAGACCTGGAATCAGGAGGCCAGAGCTTGGCTCTACTTCCACAGTAGGCCCAGTACCAGGCCTTTGTTTTCCACAGGGTTTCAAAGCCACCGGTCTGTTTCACCCAAAGCCCAACTGGAACAGGGCCATAAAACCAGGGCCTCTGCTGTCTCCGGTTTCCCCTTCCACCTGACCAAGAAACCTCCAGTGTGTGGTGTGTCCTCACTCCACATCCTCCTGGACAGGATTATGAGAGCACTGGGGATCACTACGCCCAAAGCCACAAGCTTTGCCCAGCTTGGGGAAAGCACAGGCTGTCCCATACCAGGCTTCTTCCCATGTTTCCCCTAGAGCTCATGTTTACAGACACAGATATGATCTTTTCCCTCTTGCCCAGGAGTCCCCAAGTGCATACTCTTACAAAATAATGTCCTATTGGCCAATTTTGCATGCTTATACCTGGTACTCTGAAGAACTAATTTGAAGACAACAATATCCAATAGTACAACTACTTTGAGTTCCTATCATCTTGTTGAGTGAAATTCTGTTATTTTTAATGTGTTTTTTTAAAAAAAAATTATTCTCATAAAAAATCATACATAAAAAAATAATAATGTTCTAACTCCTGAGCACTGTATTCAAGGCCTTCTGTGTTCTGCCCCTTCTGTCTGCCTTTTCTCTTGTCAGCTTTCACCTTCTTTGCTCAAACAGCCCCAGAGATTTGTACAATGTGGCCTCACCCCTCTGGACCCCTATGTGTGGAGTTCTTCCTGTGTAGAATAGTGTTTCCCTTCTTTTATGTAGAAGTCATACAACTACTCATGAGAACAAATGTTTACCAAGGGTCCAGTGACAACAAGAAAATAAGAAGGCACGCTCTTCTTCTTAACGTCACTCTTCAGAGCTCCTCTGAAATGTCCCATCTCCAAACCCATTGTCTATGTCTAGACCATTTTTCTTTGTATCTTCCTTTCAACTGTGTGGATATTTCCCTCATTGTACTTCTGTGATTTAACTTCCTGCCTTCCTAGAGTAAGAACCAATGTCTGTAACTTTGGGAGGAAGAAGGCACAGCTTAAGAACATGTAGGCACTGACATCTAGGAGGTAGGAGAGCTCTGAAGGAGCCCCAAGATCCGTGCTCCTGGCCTACGTGCCTTGCCCTGGGCATGGGAAGGAGGTGGGGATGTGCTGGGATTGTGCCCCCGTGAGTAGGTTATAGTTCCGTGACAAAGGTCAGGAGGCTTTGTGGATTAATTAATGCTGATTTTTGAGTTATGGGAATGAGAGATTACTGCCGGTGGGCTGACCTACACAGTGATCTCTGGGAGAGAATCCAGGCCCTCTGAGGAGGAGCATTGCTGCAGCAGAGGCCATCTTCCACACCCAGGAGGAGGCCTGGTGGAGTCATGATGGGCAGCTTCTAGAGACTAAGGGCCACAGTGTGGACGAGGGCCCCAAAGCTCCTGAGAAACTGTAGTTCAAGCTGATGTCCTGATTTCAGCCTCATGAGATCCAGAGCAGAGTCTGGTAGACTGGCCCTCAACTTCTGACCTACAAAAGTGTGAAAAACTTGGGTATTCTTGCTCTGGGATCAGGAGTCCCTGTGTTGTCCAGACTGGCCTCAAATTCCTGAGGTGCAAGAACTCATCCCACCTCAGCCTTCAATGTCACTAGGACCACATGAATGTGTCACCATGCATGGTAGTGTACGGGTGCTGCTTTGAGCCAATAATTAGATCAAAGAAAAAGACTAACACGATCTGGTAAACTTGTGTTCAGTTCCTGCCCTCTAGTTATTACTCATGTGATCCTGGACTCAACTCTGTACCTTAATTTCTCCACCTGTAAAATGGGGGTATTGATATCTACTTTGTGACGCATCTAAGGGAAGGGTTAAAGGTGTTGAAGCATTGGGATCCACTGTCTGAGCTACTTTTCTTTTGCTGAGATCAAATATTTGACACCCAAAGTGAAAGGAGAAATGGTTTACTTGGCTCACAGTTTGTAGAGCTTTCAGTCTGTAGTTGGGTGGCTCCTAGGTAGAGTGGTGCAGCAGACAGGCACTGTAGAGGAGAAACAGTTCATGGAGGGCAGTGTGTAGGAAAGCAAGATGACCACAGCCCTCTCTATCCCTTTCTCTTATTCAGGCCACTTAGGGAGGGTAGCACACACACTCTTAGTCCTAGTGCCCTTCCAGGGCCTAGACCCACCCAGCTCTGAAAAAGCCTCACCTGTGAGCCCAGGAGGCTCTGGGGGACATCTAGACAAGGCCATAATGTGCACAAAAGAGCCAGCTGCTGGAAGGCAGGGCCAGGCCTCGCCCAGTTCCTGGAGGCCTCCGGCGGGAGTGTGCTCGCTCGATGGGGGTGCACAGGTGTGTGATCTGGGCGAGCCAACGCTGCGCTTCGAGAGCAAGAACAATTCAGGCTGTTTTTCTTGAAACTATGTTTCTCCTTTAGTGGTGATGTAGCCCTTGTTCGCTGGAGCGCAAGATTGGAGGCCATCGAGATGACTCTCAGGCACCTTCTAGTCACAAATTCCGCGAGGCTGTTGAATTTTCAGATAGGGTCTCTTCAGATAAGGTCTCAGAAGATCGGCCTTTGTTTTGGTTTGGTTTGAGGGTGGTTCTGAGGCTTGCACCCTTTGCTCTGAGTTATATTCTCAACCCTTTTTAAATTAGATTAAGTTAAACTTTATTTTAAGCTAAGGTCTCACTAAATCACTAAATTATCCTGGCTGAACTTGACATTGTAATCCTCCTGCCTCAGCCTCCCAGAGATTACAGGCATGTGCTACCATGTCTGCTCCGTACCTCCCAGCAGGATTTAACCCAGGGCCTTGTACATGCTGTTGCATGCTAGGCAAGTAGTTTACCCTTGTCCTACACCCCCAGCCATTCTTTCAAATTTCTATTTATATATTTATTCATTTTTGGCAGAACTGGGGATTGAACTCAGCCTTTGCGCTTGCCAGGGAAGTACTTATTCCACTGAGCCATCTCCTTAGCCCTTAAATTTTAATTTAATTCAATTTATTTTATTTTATTTTAAATAAGTTGCCTAGGCTGGCCTCAAACTTGTGATCCTCCTGCCTTAGCCTCTCAGAGGCTGAGGTTAGAGGTGTGTATCACCTCCCCCAGCTAGAAAAAGTCTTTTTGTTTGTTTTGCTTTTTATTGTTTTGAGACAAGGTCTTGCCATACAGCCCTGACTGGCCTTGAAGTCACAGTGATCCTCCTGCCTCAGCCTCCCAAGTGCTGGGATTATAGGCGTGTGTCACCTCACTCAGCTGAAAAATAGCCTTAAAGTTGGAAAAACACATTAGTATTCCTAGACAGCCCCTCACTGGCCAAATGTGTTCACGAGCTATTCTCCTCTCTCAGCCTGCTCTCGTGAGCAGCCCGGTCCCCACTGTGACAGAGTTAGTATTTGGATCCAGATGTCTGCACTTGGTGGAATTAGGGTGATGTTTGGCCAGCTGTAAATGCAAAGTAGTTTTTGATCAAGTGATAAAGACAAATATTTTTCCTTTTCTTTACTTTGGACATTAACATAGTCTAATCAATCACCTTCAAATTCCTAGCAACAGGAGACTAATTCTATGACCTGAAGGTAGAAATAAAATTCTTACATGGAGGGGGGATGGGCTTTCGTTTTACTTAGGCATCGCTCCAACTGCCGCAGCAGACTCCCCTGACCCTTGGCCGAGGGCAGCGATAGCAAGGCCTGCGGCGGCTGCTCTGCTGCAGCTTGCACCTGCAGCCGATGTGTGCGTTAGTGTCCACGTCCACTTCATCATACATGTGTCCCTGCTGGCTTGCTGTTGGGATCTTCACAGCTCTCATGGATGAAGCTCCCAGAGGGGTCCTGGTGACTCTTCCCGGGATCTTGTTTATCCACAGAGGTACCTTTCCCTGTCACATGACCTTCCTGGCTCACAAAGCAGGAAGAGGAAAATGCCTTCTCCCAGGGCTGCTTTGGGTGGAGGCCATGGGAGCTTCATGTGATGCGGTCCAAGCCATTAGCCTCCTGGGAACTCTCCAGCCAAGACCAGAAGAAGGCAGCAACTCCGAGAAGCCTCTGAGAGCTGTGGTATCTGAATGGCAGTTTGTAAAGAAGGAAATGCAGGAAGGCCCTTGGTTAAGTTGCCTCTGTGTGTGTGTGTGTGTGTGTTTGTGTGTGCGCGCGCGCTCGCGCATGCGTGCATGTTAGCGCGCACAGGTATCATGAGGCAGAGTAGGTTAGAAGGCCAGTTCTTGCCAACCCACCCCTGCCCCCAACACATACATTCCTACTTCCTTGGGTTTCCCAAGGTGAAGACAGGTCGACAGAGTGTTTTGCCAAGAGGAGCAAGGTCATGAGGGTTAAAAGTCGCCCTGTCACTCAGGGCACAGCTTCGCTTTCTATCCTCTGGTGGTGCTGAAGGGCCAGTGCACCTGTGCAGGGAGCAGAGAGGGAGGTATCAGGGTCTCTAGGTAGAGGAAGGAGAGGCCAGGTACTCTTAGGTCCCCAGTGGTGCAGGGCCTCAGACCTCTGCCGATGCCACTCTCCTGGAGGTCCCCACAGCACAGCAGCGCAGGCAGCTGCCCCTCTGCCTTCCTCACTGCAGTCCCAGCAGGACTCTAGGGTGTGTGGTGTGTGACAGGCTCCCCTCCCTTTCTGACCACACCGTAGGTCTGAGCACTGGTGTGGGGACTTGTCACTTGTGAGTGCTGTGAAGTTAAGAACCTTCCCGCCTCATCTCCACAGCCCAGCGAGCTAGGAGTTGCTACTCTTCTCCCAATTACTGATCTATGGAGGAAGGAAGAGTTTTGCAAGGCGAATGAGCTTTTTTCTGATGGAGAGTCAGAAAGGAGTAACAATGATGCCGCACTCAGGTCTCCATAGCTAAACCTTCCTCCAACCTGTGTCTGGCTTCCTGAGGCTCTGAGCCAGGAGGAAGTAGCCAGAGCAGGCCACAGGTCTGTACCCACGCAGAGACGCAGACCAGGCCCCACCAGGCTCGCCTGGCCCACGCTGCCTTTTGGGTGGGTTACCGCACAGGAAGGCTGCCCACTGCCTGGCTCTAGTCTAGCTATTTGCGCCTGCCACATGTTGTTGTTAAGAGGCTTGCAGGAGACAAGGGCTGCAAAGCACCTAGCAGGTGCCAGACGAGGGGTATCACTGAACACAGGCCGCGAAATGCCCGCTCATTCATTTAACAAGAACTTATTGACCACCACAACCGTATCTGGCCATGTGGTAAAAACTTCACAGTGGGGCTTCACTGACATTGATCTCTTCCGAATCCAGCCACACAAAGGGTTTTTTATCTATAAATATCACAGCCTGAGCTGATTTTATAGACGTGGATGCTGGCTTTTGATGCCGGGTTCTTTCTGCTCATTATTCTTTCATTTGCAGCATGAAGGCGGAACCTAAGGCACTGGGGACACAGTGTAAGGCAGGCCCTGGGTGGGCCATGTCATTCCTCCAAGTCTCAGCCTTCTAGAAAATTGTTTCTTCTTCTCCTTCTTCTCCTTTTTCTTCCTTCTCCTCCTCCTCCTCCTTCTTCTTCTTGTTTTTATTTTTTAAATGTACACAGCTCAGACTCATAGTGATCCTCCTGTTTTCAGCCTCCCCAGCACTGAGATTGTAGGTGTGCACCATCACGCCCAGACTCAGTTGCTGGCTCAGCTTGCCCCTGGGATGGGGCTGGAGTGGCATGAGGGACCGGGGATTGAACCCTGGTCTCTGCACTTGCCAAAGCAGGTGCTTAGTCCGCTGAACTATCTCGCCAGCTCTGAATCATACCTTCTTACAGGGTCCTCGAGTCAGTGACCCAATAGTTAATGGGTCAGATAAGGCATCTGATTTAGTGCTATCCCCAGTGCCTAGTCACTCCTCCATACTTCGTATCCCTGGGACGGGTTAGGAAGTATTAACCCAAGGTCATTCACAACCCCACCCACCGCTACCCTGCTGAGAGGCTCTACCGTACCCCTCACCACCGGTGCGGCCTGGCACTGGTGCTGCAGAGTTCAGAAAGGAGGCTGTGAGAACGGCTCACCTGTTGCAGTGACAGACCTCGGGCCCCTCAGGAGCAGCTGGCTTGCTACAGGAGCAGGGAGGGGGGAAGGTAAAGGCAATTTAACATGTCCTCCTTCCACGGCATTGGAGAAATATAAGAAAGCTTTTCAGAGAGTTTGAAATTACATTCATTTGTATGGGCTGCATGTTTGTCTCTATAATTATCAAATCACAGAATCTGTCCAGGGCAGAGCCTCTGGGGCAGAGACACATGGGTATGTTATGTCCATCTTCCTTAGGTCTGCTGCTAAAGTTGGTAGAGGACGCCATCTTCAACTTCCAGTTCCTTTATTTGCTTGTTGCTTAGGTTTTTTGAGACAGAGCCTTGCTTGATAGCCCAGGCTGGCCTTGAGCTCACAGCCACTCTCCTGTCTCAGCCTCCCAAGTGCGGGGATTGCAGCCTGTGCCACCACACCAGCCACTTCCACACTCTGATGTTGGCTTCTCTCACTGCGTCGCCAAGACACAGCCAATTCTACATGCAGTCTCTCACCTGACTTCGAACGTGGCTGGTAACTTTCTCCAGAAGGCCAGATCATAAATATTTTCATGTCAGGTGCTCTGGGTCCTGGCTCTGCCAGGAGTGGGAAAGCTAGACTAGCCGTGAGACACAGTAGTAACCATGATTTTCATTCAGATTCTCCCCAGAAGAGATTTATCCTAATTCGCTTTCTTATTGAAGTTACTCTCCAGCCTCTGTCTGCGCTTGGCTCATGCCTTCTGTCCTAGCCCGTGGCAGGATGACTCGGGCCACTTGTCACACTCAGGCGCCTGGACACACACCTTTCTGGGGGCTGAGATAGTAGAGGTTTGCCTAGGCTACCAATGTAGACCTTTTTTTGTGTGTGGGTTGTTGCAAATTGAAGTCAGGATCTTGCACACACTCAGCAAGCACTCAGTCATGGAACTGTACCCCAGTCCAGTTTTATTTTTATTTCTAGACTAGCTCTTGATAAGATGCCCAGGCTCCTTCCCCCAACTTGAGATCCTCCTGTCTCCATCTCCTGCGTAGCTCAGATTCTAGGCATTCACCATCTCACCCGGCTAATGTGTGTGTGTGTGTGTGTGTGTGTGTGTGTGTCAAGGCAGATTTAGATATGGCAAGAACTGCTGGCTGGTCTCTCTGTGTTCAGGCTGGCATTGAATTCATTATATAGCGAAGACTGGCCTCAAACTCACAGCAATCCTCCTGTCTCAGCCTCCCAAGTGCTGAGATTACAGCTGTGCACCACCACGTCCAGCTCACACAATACATTTTGGTCCAGTCCCCTAGCTCATTTGGAATAGCCAGGTCACATCTGAGCAGTGATCTGGGCCCAGGGGCCCAGATACTTGCTCTGCCTCTCCCAGAGCAGAGGGAAAGGGCTAGGTTGTCCTTGTGACAATAATTGCCTTGGGCAAAAAGGGAGGGGGAGACTCCTGAGGCCCCGAGGGGAAGAGAACATGCCTGCACACTTTGTGTGCACTGAACTATTTGGTCCTTGGGAGGGTTGAGCCTCAGTTTCCTTGAATGCTTTTCTCCCATCTCTCTCTCTTTTCTCTCTGAGACTGAGCCTTGCTATGTAGCCCAGGCTGGGCTGGAATTCACAGCGATCCTCCTGCCTCAGCCTCCAGAATGCTGGGGTTACAGGCATGCACCACCACGCCCAGCCCTGCTCTTGAGCATTTCCCACCTAAGTCTTCCCTGCGCCTCTGCATGCCCCATTCCCCATAGTAAACAAGCACATGACGTCGTGACCTCTATGGCAGGTCCTATTTATAGCAACCTTTGCCCTACGAGCTCAGGGATGAGTTCACCGTCTTGCACTTTCAAAGAACCTCTCAGCAAAAGAGTTCAGGGAATTTAGCCAAACAACCTCACTCCATCCCTTCTGGCCTGTGGAGAAGCCAAGGCCAAGGGCAGGCGGAGGAAGGAACGCAGTCAGGGGTGAGTCAGGCGGGCGGAGTTGGGCTGCACCTGTCACCTGTCACACCTGCCGCACCTGCCGCACCTGCCGCCTTCCCTGCACTCCCCACCTGCAACGCACACACTTCCGGCCAAGGGGCAGCTTCCGCTCGCTTCATTGCTGAGCAAACACTGCCACAGCTTTCGGGGTTTCCTGCGATGGGAGGAGGTTGCGCTTCTGGCCAGGAAGTGAGTGTTCTACAAAAACAAGCAAACAGGGGCTGGCGAGATGGCTCAGTGGTCTAAAGCACCTACTTGGAACAAGCTTGGCAAA